>JAMAIE010000036.1:0-49541 GCA_023627795.1 Barnettozyma californica | reverse complement strand
TAAACTCAATATTTATTATACTAATTTATTACATTTATTTACATAAATAAATCTTTTCTTAAAAATCTATTATCATTAGTTTCCGTCGCCAAAGGCGACGGGACCAATTAAATAAATAAATAAGTAATAAAGGGAAGATATAATTTTTATATAGAATATTGATTATTTACCTTTAAAGTTTTTAACTTTATTTATCTTCATTTATTATTATGAATATAATATAAAAGGTATATTAGTGTAAGTATAAACCATCTTTAATATATCCACTTGCTAAAATAGCAAATACATAACTTTGAATCATTGCAATAGCAAACTCTAATACTACAATAGCTAATATTCCTAATAAAGGAATAAATCCTAATGCAAAAGTAATTATAGATATACTCATTAAATTAAATACTAATCCACCTAAAATAGCCATTAATAAATGACCTGATAATCTTTAAATTTTTTAACTATATATTATTAATATAATTACTTATATTTTTTATATAGATCCCATAGCCATCGGCTATAAAGACTTTTTAATAAAATATATTTCTATATATCACTAATATTATAAAATTATATTAAAAGAGTAAATATAATTAAATTATTATATAATATATATATTACAAAATTAACCTTTAAGCTTGATTTACTATTATTAAATAATTATTAAATATTATATATTCTTAATATATTTATATTTAATTATTTTTATTCAATACAAGCACCGGATTTCCCGGCGTTTAGAGTACACCTTATAGTAATTATTATTACTAAAGAACCATCTACTCGTTGCTCTTTTACAATAAAAAAAAATAATTTCCTCTGAAGGGGACCCGTCGTCAAAGACGACGGGGCCTCTATTTAATATATTAAATTATTACACCACCAGCTTAGCTGGTGGTGTAACTGAAGGAAATCCGCCGCCCAAAGGCGGCGGGGTCTAATTAATAAATAATTAATAAATATTATAAATAATTATTCATATTTTTAATACTAATTTAATTTACTTTAAAAGTATTAAAATATTTTCACTCAGGCGCAGCCTGAGTTCCGCCTTTGGCGGAAGGATATATTTTTTTTATTGATTTAGATCCGCGATAACCCATAATTATAAAAAATATATATAAAAAATAATTCTTTTTTAATTAAAATTAATAATATATTTTTTAATTTATTTATAATGATATTACTATACCCTCAATCATTAATGAGGCCAAATAAAAAGTTTCCTTAAAATTTTTAGTTATTATAACTTTAGGGCTTCCCCGGAATTTGATTCTTATACACATTAAATTTTTGTGTTTGCGGATAATCTTAAACCTAATGATATTGCACGTGCTGAATATGATAATAATTCTATTAATACTAATAATGGAGCTAAAGCTAATGGACATCCAGCAGGAACAAATAAACTAAAGAAAGTTAATCCATGTGTATATAATCCTATTATTGTTACTCCTAATCATATTACTACTGATAATGATATAATAAATACCATATGAGATGTAATAGCAAATGAATAAGGAATCATACCAATTAAATTAGCTGTAAATATAAATATAAATAATGTATAAATTAATGGAAAATAATAACCACCTAATTTACCACCTATTTGTCCTGAAACCATATTATTAATAGTATCATACATAGCTTCTTGTGATAAGTATCATTTACTTCCTATTATTTTACTATTATTATCTGTTAATAATGTTAATCCTAATATAGTTAATAAAATAAATACTGTATATACTGTAAATGTTGTTATATTAATAGATGTTAAATCTATAAATGGTGATACAAAACCTATAAATACCTTAATATCAAATTGATCTAAAGGTGAGTTTACTATAATATTTGTCATAATAAATTATAATTTTTTTTTCTTAATATAATAATTAATATAATTAATTATTATTATATTTATAAACATATCTATTTTTTTATTTAATAAAAATTAATTAATAAAAAAATGTAAAAATAAAATTGTAATAATTTTATAAAAATAAATTACGTATATTATAATTTAGATATAAATAATCTAGTTATATATAAACGTAAAATACGTGGTAATAAAAATTGAGCAAATAATACTAATAATATTACTAATAAAATAAATCCATAAGTTAATTGATTTAAAAAATAAAATGGTACTAATTGTGGCATTTTTGTTATAAATTTTAATATTTTAATAAACATATATATTATATATATGATTTTATATTTATATATATACTTAATATTAATAATAATTTTATTATTAATATATTTATTTAAACTATTAATATTAAATAATATTAATATTAAATTTATAATTTTCTAATATTACTTATATTAATATTAATAATAACTCTAAAGGTCCCCTTCAGTTACTCCACCAGCTAAGCTGGTGGTGTAATAATTTAATTAATTAAATAGAGGCCCCGTCGTCTTTGACGACGGGTCCCCTTCAGAGTAAAGAATATTAATAAAATATTTAATAAAATTTAATGTTTTTAAATTATTAAAATAAAGTATAATATTAAATTAACTTTAAAATAATAAACATTAAAAAATATTAAATTATGATTGTACAGCTGGTGTATTAAATGAATGAATAGCTGGTGGAGAATTTAATAAGAACTCAATAGAAGCAGTTTTAATAGTATTATTAGCAAAAATAGTATTAGATTCTACAAAATCAGGAGCTTTAGTATATAATACTGATTTATTATCAATTTTATTAGTTAAACCATTAATTAATTGATCATAAATTATATAAATAAATAAAGCTAATGAAATAATAGCTATTACTGATCCTACAGAACTTACATAATTTCATCCAGCATATGCATCAGGATAATCAGGAATACGACGAGGCATACCATTTAACGGTTTTTATTAATTTATATTAATTAAAGTATATGAATTATAAATACTTAATTAAATATTTATTATTATTAATTTTAGGTTTATTTACATATAAATAAAAAATACTTTTTATAAATAAATATAAATTTCTATAACAATATAAAATTTATATATAAAATTATTAGTATTTGAATCATATAATGATACTTTTTTACTCTTCCGTGGACCCGTCCCCCCTAAGGGGGGGGACGGGGCCTATGAATATTATTTATTCCATTAGGCCCACCGCCTATTTATTAATAAATAAATCATTAAAATATATGAAATATATTTTAACTAAGGTGGTAGAGCCTAATTTAAAATTATCCATATTAAATAAAAATTAAGGCCCCGTCGTCTTTTTAAAAAGACGACGGGTACACGAAAGAGTATCTTTTAATATTAAATTTTTATTATATTACATATTACTATAATATTTAACATATTAAAAATTTTTAATATTATTTTTAAAGTAAATATAAATGTATAAAAAAATTTAATTAATTATTTCCACGAAAGAGGTAATTTATATTTTTAATATACTTTAATTTTTTAATAATTTAATAACTTAACATAATATATTTCTATATTAACCGGACTATATCTTAATATATAAATATTTATATATTTATCACGTATAGTCTCTGAGGATCTTAAAATAATTTCCTGCTGATTATCCATTGTAATATCTATTAACATTGTTACTTTATAATTATTTATAATATTAAATTATAATAGTAGTTAAAGTTTTAGGAACTTCCAGCATATAGTGATATTTTACTTAAGCTTAATAGGTATTACTAACTTCGTCTGTGTAACCTATAAAATAAATAGTTAGTTTTTTTTTTAATTAAACCTAAGAAATGCATAGGCATAAATATAACATTAGCTCCAATAAATATTAATCAGAATTGGATTTGTGCTAATCTTTCATTATAATATAATCCTAATATTTGTGGACTTCAATAATAGTATCCTGCAAATAATGAGAATATAGCTCCCATAGATAATACATAGTGAAAATGTCCAACAACATAGTATGTCAATTTTTTTTTACTTTAATTACTTAAAGGATCGGACTATATCTTCTAATAATTAAACTTAATTAATTATATTCGTACCACGTATAGTCTCTACAAATCCCATATATAAATTTAAATTTAATATATGGTTTTCACGGTATTACCTTACTAAATATCAAAAATATTAAAATAATATAAAAATATATTTAGGCTCAATATGAATAAGATAATTAATCTTAAAAAATATTTATTAATTTTTAAGCATCATTAAATGTATAAGGTTTCACCGTTAGCAATATATATAAATATATTACCAAAATAATTAAAATATTTTAATTATTTTATAGTGGTATGACTACATGACACATACTTGTTAAACTTTAAAAAAGAAATTAATTTTTCACCTAATAAAGGATAATTATTACAATGATTTATAATTAATAATAAATTTTCTAATTTATAAATTTCTATTAAATAAAAATTATTTTTTTTTAATTGTATTTTATTATCAGCATTAAATTTATTTTTAATATATTCAATTAAATATAAATCATTATTTTGACCTATAGAAAATGATTTAATATTATAATTATTACGAATTGAAAAACAACCTTCAGCTTCAATAAAACCACTTAATCAAGAATTAAAATAATTATTATTAATATTAGTTAAATCATTTAATATTTCTTTTTGTATAATAATATTATTATTATATTTATTATTTCTATTATTTAAATATCAATTAATATCTTGTTTTAATAAATTTTTTTTCATAAATAATAATTGAGCTCTTTTATTAGAAGTTAATAATGGATATTTATCAAATATTTTTATTATTTTTATAATATCTTCTTTATTATTAACTACTCATATAACAAAATTATTATTTGAAACTAATTTAACATTACCACCTATTAAAGGTATAAATAATTTTAACATATTATAATTAGATTTAGTATTTTTTAATTTAATAATTAATCTATATTGTAAATTTAATTTACGTCAATGATTTACTTGTATACTACCATCTCCATCTATTAAACCTACTCAAAATTTAATTATATGTTCATTAGTTATATTAATACTATTTTTAAATCCTAAATTAGTTATAAATTTTATAAAAATATTATCTTGAATATTATAATTAATAATATAATAATAATATTTATTTATTAAATATATAATTAATGTATTAATATATATATTTATTTTTAAAGTATCATGGAATGCTACATCTAATGATGCATTAGCTAAAGCAACTCCTGTTAATCCACCAATAGTGAATAAGAATAAGAAAGCTATAGCATATAACATAGGTACAGCTAATCTAATTGATCCACCATATAATGTTGCTCTTTTTTAACCTTAATCATTTCAGATTCATTAATATTTATATATATATATATAAATATATTAGCTAGTTAAAATATGTCAAAATTTAATTAAATTTTGTTAGAGGATTGCTCTAAACCATTACTGGCACTTGGATTAAACCTTAAATAATCATATTATATTAATTAAATTACTTACGAATAATTAAATAATTATTAATTTTTAATTAATATAACTTAGATCCTTTAATTTTATTGATTTTTTAATTAAAAATTATAAATTAAAGGGTTTATTTTTAATAAACTATCAATGAACATCTAATCTCTACACTTTTACACAAGAATTTCTCACGTGTGATTTAGCTCGACGATTGTCCAATTAAAATTACTTTTTCTAATAATTGGAGTTCCCTCGAATTTGTCCATTAATATTATATAATATTAATTATTAAAAGAATTTTTATCATTTCAAGTAAATAATTTATGTTTAAATTTATATTTCATATTAGGAACAATAAAGTTTTTAATATGAGGAAATAATTTAATTACTGAATGTAATTTAATATAAATTACTCATTTATTTCTTGATTTATGAATAGTACAATCTAAATCAAATTTAACTTTTAAAACATTAATTAAATGAACTAATTCAATTAATTTAAAATTTTGTAAATTTAAAGTAATACCTCCTCCTTTTTGAAAAGCACCATCACCCATAATTATATGAGCTAAACTTTCATAATTAATTAAATCATAAATATCATAATTTATATTATTATAATGTAAACTATTATATTCTTTTGATATAGGTATTATTTTTATTCTACCTATATAAAATATATTTCTTAATAATGTAAAACAAGGTAAACTTCTTGTATAAAATTCTAATGCATAAAATAATTTACCTTTTAAATAAGATTTTTTTAATTTAGGTATAGATATACAATAATGTGATAATAAATTAAATACATATAATAAATATTCACTATGATTTATTGATTGTTTTAAATATAATCTTGAATTAGTTGTTGTTATTATACCTTCTTTTTTTTTTTTATTTTTTGTTATTATATTTATATTACCATCTGATAATATAATACCTGTCATAATATATAAAAATGAATTAGGTATATTAATCATATAACTAACTATAGATGTATATTTATTATTATCTATATTACTTTCTAAATTAGTTCCATATATAACTAATTTTTTACATATAATATTAGGTTTAATATAATTAGGATTTGATTTTTTAAATATTTTAATTAAATTATAATTTATACTATCGTAAGTATCTTTTAATAATATATTTTTATATAATATATTGTTGATCGGCATTTTATTATAAATCTTGCTAAAGGATTTTTTTACTAATCATGAGAATATTTTAATTCCTGTAGGTACTGCTATTACCATAGTACTACTTGTAAAGTATGCACGTGTATCAGCATCTAATCCTACAATATACATATGATGTGATCATACTAAGAATCCTAAAAATGCAATTGAGGCCATAGCATATACCATACTAATAGCTCCAAATACAGGTTTTTTACTATAAGTAGATACAATATGAGATATTATACCAAATCCTGGAACTATTAAAATATATACTTCCGGATGCATTTTTTTTAATTAATAAAAAAAAGGGACTATATCTTTAAATTATAATTATAACCTTTATATCATTTTTTATTAAAATAAATTCAACTTTTATATAATAATTCATTATTCTCCCCGCCGCCAACGGTGGCGGGATCAATAGAATTATAAGCTTTTAAATCTATTAATTTAAAATATTCAAATATTAAATGTATTCTATGTAATTTATAAGATTTAGATTTAATAAATATTTTATATAATCTAATTATATCTTCTTTATTTTGTATAGTTCATTTATAATAACCATTATTACCTTTATCAAAATAAATATTACCACCTAATATATCCATATAAGGTTGAATATCATTTAAATATTTATTAATAACACTAATAGTTAATTGAGGTTTATCATTTTTAATAATATATGTAATAATACCTTTAGCATCAAAAAAACCTACAAATCAACCATTATTAATATTTAAAGATATAGGATTAATAACTTTAATATTAAAAATATCACAAACTTTATATAATTGAGGTAATCTTTTATTATTTCTAATATTACCATTAATAATATTAATTAAATTAATCATACCTTCTTTATTAGTTAATCTTCATCTTAAAGTTTTAACACCTGATCTTAATTTAATAGATCCTCCTAATTTATTTTGAATTATTTTTAAAGTTTTTTCATCATTAATATTCATTGTTATTTCACAACTAGGATATCCTTTTTTAGATATACCAAAATAACCATTTCCATCAATTAAACCAGCTAATCATTGATTAAATCAAATATTATTTGATGTTTTATTATTATTATTTAATGATGAATTTAATAATAATTTATTATTTGATATTATTTTATTATTATTATTTAATGATAAATTTAATAATAAAATATTATTAAATATTTTATTATATAATATATATAATTTATTTATTAAAATTAAATATATATTATTTAAAAATGATATTAAAGGTTCCACATTTATAATGTGGATCTCCTTGAGAGATAAATTATTATTTATTTCGCGTGTAGTCTCTGAAGTTCCTACTTTATTATAAAAATTATAATATTTGGTTACCTGCGAATTGTATTTCCTTCCGACGAAGCCGTAAATCTCGGCAAATGCCGAGAAGGAATAATTTATAATTTTAACTATTATGGGATTTAAATATAAACCTCTTACATAATTCAAATTTAAGAATTTATTTATTAAATTTTTAGTATATAAAATATATTTTAAATATTTCTCGCATATAGCGAAATGCAATAATAAAATTTTTATTTTTATTAAGGGCCATTTTTGACCAAAGAATCCAAACCTTAATATTTAAGAATATTTAATTATAAAGTATAATTATCAACTTAATTCATTATTTTTAATCTTTATATTTTAATAATATTTATTAAAAAATATCTTTAAAAAAAGATATATATAAAGAATCCTTTTCAATGTAGGTTCCGTCGCCTTTGGCGACGGAAATTAGTTAGGAAATAAAAATTTAAATATTTTATAAAATTAATTATAACCATATTAATTATATAATTAATATGAGGTTCCGACTGTACATTAAACAAATATTATTATAATATTCATCCATTAGTGAAGCAGTCTGTAGCAATTACTTAATTAATTGACGGTCTTATTTTTAAGTTAAATTTTAACCGTACCACTAATGTTGCCTTATAAATTTATTATATATATTCCTATTAAGAGTTTATATATATATAAATATAATAAATAATATTTATTATATTATAAGACTAGAATTTAGGTATATAAATATATATTTATATAATTAAGTCTTTAATTTATTTTTACATTTGCTTAATTATATTTCATAACTTAAGTTAAACCTAATCCTTTATTCCAAAATTTTATTATTAATTTTTTTTGATAAATCTTTAATTAATTTACGTTTAATAGGATCTAAATGATCTTTATTATCTAACATAATTAAGATTTCTTTAAATTTAATATAACTCTGATATTTAATAGTTTTTAATTTAAATTTATCAAAGTAAAATAATATATTTTGACAATTTTTTAATCCATTAATTCTTAATTCTCAATTATTTTGTTTTGAATGAGGTACAATTAAACCTAAACTATTATTTTTATTATTTAAATAAGTTTCATTGTGTTTCATTAAATAATTATTAAATAAATATAATATATGAATTAAAATATATTTATTAATTTCATATTTTTGTGATAATATATATCTTACTTTAAATCCATTTGAATTATTTAAAATTGAACATGTAAAACAACCTTCACTATCAGTAAAACCTAATAATCAAGTATCATTTAATGTAGGTAATATTAAATTAGGATTAAATTCAATTAAATTTTCATTATTAATTAATAATTTATAATTTAATTTAGATAAAAACATATTTAATTTTAATGATCTTATTGGTAATACTAAATTACCATTAAATAATAAAGATATTAAATATATATCTTTTCTATTTTGTATAATTCATCTATATGTTTTATCTTTTTTTGATTGTATAATAATATTACCTACATTAAATGTATCTTTAATTACATTTAAGATATTTATATCCTTTGCTGATTGAGTTATTAAAATTGATAAATCACCTCTTTTAGCCATAATTAAAGATCCATCTCCTTCAAAAAAACCTATAAATCATATTAAAAATTCATTAGTAGGTAATTCTTTATTAGGAAATCTTCTTTTAAATTCACTATTAAATAAAGTAAAATCAAATTTATTATTATTATTATTATTATTTTTAATATATGTTTCATAATCTAAATTATAAATATTTAAATGATTTTTTTCTTTACCTACAACCGGTGTTTTAATAGAAGAAACTTTTTTATTTAATAATAATGTTAATATTAATAATATTGGACTTTTATAGAATAAATGTTGGTATAATACTGGATCTCCTCCTCCAGCTACTTCAAAGAATGAAGTATTAAAATTACGATCCATTAATAACATTGTAACTCCTGCTGATAATACAGGTAATGATAATAATAACATAACAGCTGTTATAATAATAGCTCATACAAATAATGGCATTTTACTATATGTCATACCATTAGTTCTCATATTATATGATGTAGCTATAAAATTAATAGCACCTAATAATGATGAAATAGATGTTAAATGAATTGCAAATATTCCTAAATCAACACTAGGTGATGAATGAGCTTGAATTCCAGATAATGGAGGATAGCATTAAAATTAACAATAATTTACATTATTGATTGGACTATTTCTTAAACAAATTAATTAACGTTAAGTATTTATAAAATTATTTATTTTTTATGTTTATTCCTTAAACTATTTATTCAATTACGTATATCTAATAATAATAAAGGATTATTTTTATATTTTAATTTATTTAATGTTCTTACTCATATTTTAAATTCAAATGCTTTAATACCTTTTAATATTATTTTCATATTATTAGTATAAAAATAATTAGCTATAATATTAATACTTTCTTTATTAGTAGTCTCTAATTTATAATAATGTGATTTACTATTTTTAGATTGTTTATATAATATTTTAGCTTTTATATTAAATATATGTTTAATACCTATTAATAATAATAAATCATTAACTTGAGTTATAGTAAAACCATGAATAATTTTATTATCTTTAATAACATAATTAAAACTACCATCAGCTTCTATAAATCCAGTTAATCAAGATCTATTAATAATACTAGTAATATTAGTATTATTATTTAATATTTGATTATTAATATCTAATTTATTAATATCAGTATTTAAAGTATTTCAAATAGGAGAATAAAAATTTAAAGGAATTTCTTTATTTTTAATATTATTTATTAAAACTATTTTTTCATCTTGTGAAATATTAATATAATTACTAATATTTAAAGCTTCTTTAAATATTAAATAATTATAATATTTTATAGTTAATAATGGATATTTATTAAATATAGGAAATATTTTTTCTACTAAATGTTTTTTATTAGTTATTACTAATGAAATATAATATTTATCTTTACTATAAATAATTCTACCTATACCTAATTCTTTTTTAATTTTATATATTAATTGTGAATTATATATACTTTGAGTTAATTTATATGTAAAAATTATATTTTTATTTATAACATTTGTATATATATTAAATGTTCCATTTCCATCTGTAAATCCTATTAATCATTTATTAAAATCATTATAATCTTTATTATTCATTGAATTATTATTATTAAATATAGGCCCCGTCCCTCCTAAGGGAGAACGGGTCCCCTTTAAAGTTGAATAATTATTAAATAAAATTATTTTATAATTTTGTTTTATTGTATTGAGTCTCTGAAATATATAACGATATATACTTGCAGATAAACCTATAATATTAAATGTTATAACTTCATATATTTTATATATATTATTATTAATATATATAATTATATAATAATATATTATATTTAAATTATTCCCTAATAATATATGATAGTAATTTAATAAATAAATTATAATTATTATATAATTTAAGGTTGTTCCTGCATCAAACAATATTTTAGAACTACCTTTTCCGATAGTTCATCCTGTACCTGCTCCACTTTCAATTAATGTAGAAGCTACTAAACATACTAATGCAGGAGGTAATAATCAGAATGATATATTATTTAAACGTGCAAATGACATATCACTTGCTCCTATTAATAATGGTAACATATAATTCAATTTATATATTATATTTCTATAATATTTGGACTATGTCTTCAACTTTTATTATATATATATATATATATAAAAGTGCAATACGTATAATTTAATTAATTTATATAATTAAATCGCTATTAAGCAGTCTCTGAAGATCCTAATTATATAATATATATTTTTTATATAGTTCGTTTCTTGCAAATTGTCCATTAAATTAATTTAATAATTAATTTATTCATAATAATTTTTAAAATTTCAGTACATTTAATTATATTAAGGTTTCTTTATATTTTATATTATGACTTTAGGAGTTTCTTGCATATAGTATTGTAATAATAATAAATTTCACAATTTATCACGGCAATATATGTTCATTATTAATATTTTTTTTAATTATTTATTTAATTAAAAAAATTAATTATTTTAAATTTTTTAAATGATCTCAATTAAATATAGTTCTAGTATTATTATAATTTTTACGTATTTCTAATCCTAAATTATAACTTGATTCAGATGATTGACTATATATATTAGTATATTCTATAATTTCTTTTCATTTACAATAATCTAAATATTTAGATGATAATAATGGATATTTATTAAAATATTCTATAACTTTTATATTTTTATCTATATTATTTATTATTATTATATATGTATAATATATTTTTGTTTCATTTAAATTATTATTTTTTAAGTTTAATTCTCTATTTCTTGAATATAATTCTACATTAAAATATGTAGCTATTTTACTCATAATTTTAAAATAATTTAAATTTATAATATCTTTACCTTTTTTTGTTATTTCAGTATTTGATATTATAATATTTTTATATATATTATTATTATTATTATTATTGTTTATTTGATAAGATTGTTTTAATTCTAATCTATAATAAGGTCTAACTCTTTTTCTAATTCCATTTAATAAACTTATAGAAAAATTACCATCTGCATCAGTTATACCTGATAATCAAGCATTTTCATTTATATTTGATTCATCTAAAGGTTTTATATCTATAATATTTATTTGATTAATAATATTTTTAATTTTTATATTATTAGTATTTTTATTTTTAATTATATAATTATTAATAAATTCACAACAATTAATATAATAATAATATTTAGGTGTTCTTAAATAACCATTTATTAATGTTAATATTTTATATATACTTGGTATATCTTGTATTTGATAATTTACTGTATTTTTACTTAAATTATATACATTACCACATTCTAATATATTACATAAATAATTAGCTAATTCTTTATCTTTTTTATTAAAAACTATACTTATTTGTGGTTTTCTTTTTTTAGGTATTGATATAGTACCATCTCCTTCAATTAAACCAGCTAAATATGAACCTAATATTTTATTATCATTTAAATATTTTATATTATTATTTATATTATTAGAAACTTCTTTTGAATCATTTATATTTATTTGATTATTTAATAATTTAAAATTATTTATTAATAATGGGATTTTTTGTTTTTTACCGAATCCTCCTACTAAACCTGGCATTACTAAAAAAAATATCATTAATAATGCATGTCCTACAACTAATACATTAAATAATTGATGATTTCCATGTAATATTTGGTTACCTGGTGCTGCTAATTCTAATCTTATTATTAATGACATAATAGATCCTATAACTCCTGAAAAGATTGCAAATATAAAGTATAAAATTGCAATATCTTTAGCATTTGTTGAGTATAATCATCTTTGAATATACATTAAAAATGTAAAAATCTTAATTTAATTTATAAATATATATATTATATCTTCTTTAAATTAAGTAATTAATATATATATTATATATATATATTAATTATATATAATTGAATTATTCAATTATAATTATTTATATTAAATAAATAATAAGTTATTTAATTTCTTTATATATAAATATTTATATTTTTATTTTTTAATATATTTAATATTAAAATTTATATTAATAAATATTCAGAAATATATAATATATTTTTTTTATATATCTATTAAATTTTAATTATTCTTAAAATTTAATTTTTAATTGATCCGCCACCATTGGTGGCGGATCAACTTTAGAGATAATATAAATTCTTTAATTACTTGAGTATTTATTTATTAAATTCATTATTTAATATTTTTAATATTTATTATTTAATAAATATTAATCTTAATTTTTATTATTATTTATTAATTAATTAATTAATAATAAAAATTATATATACAATAATAAAATTATTATATATTCTTATATAATATATTATTAAAAATATATTAATATTTACTATGAAGTAAACCCGTCGCCTTTGGCGACGGACCTTCTTAAATAATAAATATTTTTAATAAAGAGAGAAGAGGGAATCGAACCCTATTGTTATAAATTTGCAATTTATATGAATTACCTTATTCGCTTCTCTCATAATACATATAAATTTTATATTATTTATTAATAATAAATAGGGAACCCGCCACCGAGGTCGGCGGCGGGTCCCATTTATTTAAAACAGATCCTTAATAAAATAAGTTTTTATTATATTCCTTACTTTACTTATTATATAATTATTATATTAATTTATATTAATCCATATTTTTTATACTTATAATAAATTATAAGTATTTTATATATATTATTAATATAACTTTATCAATAGGCCCGTCGTCAAAGACGACGGGTCCAATGAAATAGTATAAAATAAATAATTTTATATAAATTTAAATTATAAAAAATACTAAACTTTATTTAGTATATACCGCCGATTATAAATAAAATAATCGGCGGTATGAATAAAAATTATTTTATTAGTCCTGTTGCTTATTTATATTTATAAATAAATATATTATTAAAATATATTTTTACTCTAAAGGGGACCCGTCCCGTAGCCAAAGGCTACCGGACGGGGCCTATTTTTTTTTTATTTATTATTACACCAGCATTGCTGGTGTAACTATTTAATAAATTAAATTATTAAAATTTATTTAATAAATTTTAACTAAAGTGGTCCTGTTGCCAAAGACTACTGGAGGAGGGGGGGGAGGGGTCTATTTTACTTTAAAATATAATTTATTATATTAATAATGACATTTAATATTAATCTCAACCAGAATCGAACTGGTACTCCCATCGTGAAGGGATGGTGTTATAACCATTTAACTATAAGATCGTTTAAAAATTTTAACTTTTGACCCATTATGAATTATTAAAAGTAATTTATTATTAATAAATAATCCATTATTATATAATATATTATACTCTAAAGGGGACCCGTCCCCCCCTTCGGGGGGGGGGACGGGGCCTATATTTAATATATTTCTTATATCCCGCCGACATTAAAAATGTCGGCGGGATAAATGAAAATTGATCAGTTAAAAAAATACTACTTAAATTTTTTTAACTTATAAATAAGTCTAAAGGGGGACCCGTTCCGTAGCCAAAGGCTATCGGACGGGGCCTCTTTTTTTAATTATTAAATATTAAATAATTTATAAATATTTAACTTTTCCGTTATAATTAATAAAATTATATAAAAATTATTTAATTATAAAAAAAATAATTAATAATAATAATGTTGCATTAGAGAGTTGAACTCTAAACCTTTTGATTACAAAACAAATGCTCTACCAATTGAGCTAATACAACTAACTTAATTAATTTTTAATTATTTACGCTTTTGTTAATCAATCACCCTTATTAACAGTACCTTAAAATAAAAATAAAAAATAAAATGTATAGATTAGAAATTATAGTGCAAAATAGTTAAATAGTTAAACATATAAAAATATGTTTTATTATTTATACACATTAATGTGTATAAAGCTATTTTATAATCATAGTATATAATTACTATTATATAACCTCTTCCGTAGACCCGCCGCCAAAGGCGGCGGGTCCTATAAAAAGGTTATTTATTTATTATATCCATAAGACAAATTCGTATTTTATATGCTTTCAATACTTATAATTTATTAATTTAGCTTTACTACTTAAATAATTTAAATAAAAATATTATTCAATGAATAATAAAATAATGTATTAATAATTAATTAATTTTAAAAATAAAATATTTTAAATTATTTAATAGTTTACCATTGATTAATTATAAATGATCCTTTCGTACTAATTTATAGGCTTATTTTTATAATATTAACTTCAGAAGATAGGAACCATACTGTCTCACGACGTATTTAACCCAACTCGCGTACCTTTTTAATTGACGAACAGTCAAACCCTTATTAGCTGCTACAACCAATAGGAAAAGGTGAGTCGACATCGAGGTGGCAAACATAACTTACTATATGTACTATTTCGTTATATTACCCTGTTCATTATGTTATTATAATATCATTTAAAATATTATTTCAATAATTTCCATATATATATATAATAATATATATATATTTTATATATTGTTCAGACTATGTCATTATTAAAGTATTATATTAAAAATAAATAATAAAAATGAATATTTATTTATTTGCATTAAAATTTAATTTATATTTCATTGATGGTATAATATAAACATCTCCTAATATATTACCTCTGAAGGGGACCCGTCCCCCCCCCCCGAAGGGGGGGGACGGGGCCTATTTCATAAATTAAATTATTAAAATTTATGAAATAAATTTTAATTATTTCATTGGTCCCGCCGCCGAAGGCGGCGGGGCCTCTATTTAATAAATTAAATTATTAAAATTTATGAAATAAATTTTAACTCACGTGGACCCGTCATCAATTTATAAATTGATGACGGGTCCACGATAGAGGTAATTTATTTTTATATTCTTTAATTAATTTAGAATTAGGACCTAAACCTATTAACGTAGACCCGCGCCTTCGGCGCGGGTCGATTAAAGATTTTTAATTAATTTTATTTTTTATCATTTTCATATTATTTATTATTATTATTATTTGAATACTTTAATATTGGGCGCTCGTGGATAAATTATTGTTTGATTTTACTCATTATCTAGTCGTTGAACGTTCTTATAACAAATAATATAATATTAATAATATTATATTATTAAACCATTATAAGCTTCGCTGCAAATTAACCTTTCACCGTAGGCGAAGGGATTTTTTTGCAATTCACCCAATTTACCCATAAAAATATATATATATTTTTATGGTAATTATATATTATTTAATATATAATGGGACAACTTAAAGTTTATCCCTAGCGTAACTTTTATCCGTTATCTTTACCTAACACTATTTATAGTAAATGTTCATTATACCATACTTACGTATTTACTTCATTTGTTTATGATTGTAATTTATGCATAGTTATACTATTATATTTTTATATAAAATTTTTTATTATTGTTTTCCTTACAATTTAACTATACCTTATTTTATCTATTATTTATTCAAATTAAATTAATTTAATTTGTATATATATATTTAATATATATAATATATATATTAATTGTTTTATATTATATAAAGGACTTACTCAGTTTATTTATATGAGAATGACGCCCCATCAAAACTATCTAATAAAAACTTTCTCTTTTATTATTATTATTAATTAAAAATAATAATAATATATAATATAGTTATAATAACATTATATTAATTAAAGATAAGTTATATATTTATCATCAAAAAGTTTCTCAATTTTATATTATTTATTACTTTATAAGCTGAATAATTATAAATATATAACAGTTTATTTATATATAGTAAAGCTGCATAGGGTCTTTCCGTCTTACTGAAGTGTAGCAGTATCTTCACTGCTAATACAATTTCGCTGAACCTACGGTCGAGACAGTTATTATATCATTACTCCATTCATGCAGGACTATAATTAGTAGACAAGGAATTTCGCTACATTATAACCCTCAAAATAAGGCTGCTATTTGACTAATCTTTAGATACATTTCCTTTTACAAAAATATATTTTATTTATTAAATCATTGAGCAGGATTCACACCTTATACTAATATTTTTATATCTGCAAAGTGCTGTGTTTTTAGTAAACAGTTGTATAATTTTATTCTTAATGTGTAATATTTTTTTATATTACACTCCCTTTATTGACTAACGTGGGGGTGATTTTTGCCGAGTTCCTTAACCGTAGTTTATTCATTCACTTTCATATTCTCTACTATACACACCTGTGTCGGTCTTAATTACGGTTTTCATAATTAGATATTTCTTGTTCTATTAATAATACCATAAATTAATTAATTTATGATTAATGTTCATTATAATTATTATTTAAATATAAATAATTATAATATTTAATTATGTTTATAACCTATCATATATATTATATTTATATACTAATTTAAGGACCGAATTTATAGTAAAACCTTATGTATTATGTGAATAAGTTTATTATATGTTAAACATATTACTTATTTTTCGCTACTCATGCCAGCATTCTCAATATAATTATATTCTATATAATAATTTATCTAACTATTATACTTTATTTATTATATGCTCTGTTACCATATTAATATTATTAATTAATATTAATATATAGATTATCAGTTATTAATTTTTAGATCCGTGTATTATCTGTATATAATATCAATATTATTTATTTATTAGTGCATTGTTACATGTTCATTAAAGGATAGTTATTGTCAAACCCACCTACTAATTGATTAGGATATTATATACATTTTATTCACTTAATTAATTATTTGGAACTTTAAATCTTATTTAGGGCTGTTTCCCTTTTGACTATATACCTTATCGCATACAGTCTGATTAGTTAATTTTTAATTTTTATTTATTATTATATTATTGTGAGATTAAATATACATGATAAATCATATCTGACCCTCATAATATTATATTAATTGCTATACCATATAATAATTTTTATTAACCACTATACTAACATATATTTCACAGAGAACCAGCTATTTATAAAACAGGTTAGTCTTTCACTTACTTATCACAACTAATTGAATAATATTGCAACATTAACTCATTCGATCAATATTTTTTATTTTTAATAAAAAATGGATATCTTGTCATAATAAGATCTTTTATTTTCGGGCCAATTAATAATAACTTTATTCACATTATTCTAATACATTATTATGTATTCATTATATATTCTATTTATATATAATTAATTATATATTAATTTTGCTATTATTAATTACTTGCTGGCCCATTATACAAAAGGTACGTATTAAATATTTTTATATATCTCATACTGCTTATAAATTATCCATTTTCATATTTTCCTTTTCAGTACTTTTTTTACTTATTAATTATATTTAGTCTTAGATTTAGTTATATCTTTTTTCTTACCATTTAGTTATTTGATAATACTTATTTTTTTGACTTTATTACTTTCATTCGCCATTACTTATAATATCTCTTTTGATTTCTTTTCCTATGAATACTTAGATGATTCAGTTCTTCACGTTTATTTTTACGGTTTCCCTTAAGTTTTATATTATATATTTTATTATATAATAATTAGTAACTTTATTAATTAATAGTTTCTTCTGTTTTTTTTTACAAAAGTTTATATTCCTTGAATAACCCTTTAATGCCCTATAACACTTTTCAAATCTATACATTTATTTATATTCTTATATTTTAATTAGAATTTTTAATTTATTTTATTTTTATATAAATATAATTTATTTAATTTTATTCGCCGAAGCCGGAGTTCTCAGTTGAAAAGTTATTTATTATATTATATATATTAATATATATAATTATATTAATTTATTTTAATTGAAAATGTATTAACCTTTTTTGATACGAGATCTATTAAATAATTTATTACACTTGATATTTTTTATTAATAAAATACAAATATATAAATAAATATTATATTTATTGATAATAAAAATTATATATAAAAAATAAAATATTTAAATTAAAGTTTATAGTAATAAAGATAAATTTAATAATTAATTTAATTTATTTTTTATATTAATAATTAAAATAATTAATATATATTAAAGAATATGTAAAATATAAAGAAGTTAAAATATTATTGCTCATTTAATCATGTTAAAAATTCTTTCAATGATACTACTTCTACTTTTATTGGCATAGCACTATGTGCTACTCCACATAATTCACTACATTGTCCATAATAAACACCTTCTCTTTGAATTAAAGCAGATACTTGGTTTAATCTACCTGGACATGCATCAATTTTAATACCTAATGAAGGTACTGCAAAATCATGAATAACATCAGCAGCAGAAACTATAAATCTAATATGAGTATTTACTGGACATACTATTGATGCATCAGTATCTAATAATCTTAATTGACCATCTTCTAATAAATCTTCAGGAATAACATATGATTCAAATTCTATTGTTTCTCCTGAATCATTAATGAAATCTGAGTACTCATATTTTCAATATCATTGTAATCCTATAGCTTTAATAGTCATAGCTGGTGAAATAACTTCATCACATAAATATAATAATATAAATGAAGGGAAAGCTATTACTAATAATACTACAGCTGGTAATATTGTTCAAATAATTTCTATTGTTTGTCCATGTACTAAATATTTATGAGGTAAAGGATTTTTTGATGAATCTTTTACTATACTATATAATAATCATGATACTAAACATAATATTAATACTAAATAAAACATAATATTATCATGTAATTCTATAATACCTTCATGATTAGGAGTTGCTGAATCTTGGAAATATAAACCTCAAGGTGTTGGAACATCATTAATAATTATATTATTAATTAAATTTGTTATAATTGTAAACATTTTTTTTTTTTATTTTTACGTGATAGAATTAAATTTCTATTAGTTTATTTATAATTATTAGGAATCGAACCTTTATATATATTATATATTTACCATTATAAATATTTTATATATTACATATTTATTATATGTATATATTTATTTATATTTAATTATTTTTTTATTTACTTATAGTGGGAATCGAACCCTAACATTTATTGCATATGAGACAATTGTTTTAACCTATTAAACTATACAAGCTTTATATTAATTAATCTATTATTATATATTATAAATAATTAATAAAGATTTATTTTACAAAGAAAATTGATAAAACTTAATTAGATTTTGTCTATTATTTTATTAATTGGTCCCGCCGCCGTTGGCGGCGGGGCCAATTAAATAATTAAAATTTATTACATAAATTTTAATTATTTAATTTATGAAATAGTTTTTTTAATTATATTTTTATATTAATTATTTATAATTACATAATTAAAAAATATAAATTATAAATTTTAGTTCCACTTATTTATAAATTATTAAAATATATTTTAACTTTGATAGGCAGATATATTTCATATATATTAACAACATTCATTACTTTAAAATATCATTAATACCTAAGAGGACCCGTCCTACCTATTTATTTAATAAATAAATAAATCATTAAAATATATTTCATATATTTTAACTAAAGGAGGACGGGGTCTATTTCTTAAATCCCGCCGCCGAAGGCGGCGGGATTTATAAATAATAAATTTATTATTTTATGTATTTTTTATCTTTTTAATTGATCTAGCTTATTAAAGTGGTAAAATTTATAGAATAATTAAATTAATATAAATAATATATTTATATTTAAATAAAGGGTAAAAACTGAGAATCGAACTCAGATATATTGTGCCACGAACAACTATTTTACCATTAAATTATATTTACCTTTATTATTTCATACTCTAAGGGAATTGAACCCCTATATATAGTTCCGTAACCTATCATTTTACCATTAAATTAAGAGTATTAAAAAATAATTAACTTTAAAAGGTACTCACCGTCGAGTAAAAATATATATAAACCTCTGTTTTTTATAAATATATTACTTATATTAAGTATATTATTATTAATAATTTAATATATTATTATATATATATATACCTATATTAATATTATTTTGTTAGTTATATAAAATAAAAAGGTAAGATCCCTTCATAATTTTTACTCTGAAGGGGCCCCGTCTCCCCTTCGGGGAGGACGGGGCCTCTATTTAATAAATTAAATAATTAAAATTTATAAATTTTAATAAATTAAATAATAAAAATTTATTTAATAAATTTTAACTAAAGGGGACCCGTCCCGTAGCCAAAGGCTATCGGACGGGGCCTATTTCATAAATTTTAATTATTTAATATTTAATATTTAGTAATAGTAATAGTAACAATAATAGTAATATATAATAATATATTAATAAATATATATAAAAATATATTGTTAAGAATATTTATTTTATTAAGATTAATATTAAAATATTTAATTTATTATATAATTAAATATTAAATAGTATTTAATTTAGTTGAAATACCGAATACACCAGTTTTAACTTTATTAACTTTAATTCTTCCTGAAGCTATATCAGTTGTATTATTAATAATAGAATGATGATTAGGAATATAATTTAAATTATATTTTTTATTTAAATTAATATTATAATTAAATAAATTTGTATTATTTTTTAATAATCCATTATATTTACCATATAATTTATTAGATAATGAACCAAATAATAATTTATCTTTAATAGATCTTGATATACCTGCTTTATTTAAATTTTTACCTTTATATAAAATACTTAAACCAATTAAATATTTATTAGTTAATAAATTATTAGCTATATTATTAATATTAATATTATTATATATATTAATAATATTATTATTATTATTAATTATATTATTAAATTTAATATTATTTAATTTAATTAAATTATTAATATATAAATTTTTTATTAATAAATTATTATTAATAGGTACATTATTTCTTAATATTTTACTATATTTTCCAGATAAACCACCTTTATATTTTTCTAAATTATTTATAACCATTTTATTAAATATAATATTATCATTATAATGATATTTAATTTTATTAGGTATAATTATTACTTCTTTATTATATAAACTACTTAAATATTTACTTATATTATTATTATTATATTTATTAAATGAGTAACTACCTAATATATTATTTAAATCATTAATAATAGATGTATAATATAAATTATTATTATTATTATTATTTAATATATTATTATTAATAATATAATTAAATGTTATATATACTTTATTAACAGTATGTTTAAATTTAGGTTTACTAATATAAATATCTTTAATTAATGTATTATTAATATTTAATTTAAATAATTTAATTAATAATTTTGATACTAAATTATCTATTAATAATATATTAACTAATTTATTATTATTAAATTTATATAATTGAGTATATCAATTATTCATTTTATTACTATTTTGTAATTTAGTTCCTTTATTATTATATTCTTGTAAATAATTTAATAATATATTATTATTCATGATTTTATTATTATTATATAAATTATTATTTGATAATATACTTAATTTATATAAATAATTTATTTTATTATATTTTTTCATTTATTTTATTTTTTTTAAGAGATTAAATAATTAAATAATTAATTATTTATTTATCTTTAATATTTTTATTATTTAAATTAATTTTTATATTAAATATATTAAAGTAATCAAATCTAATTTATATATTTAATTATATATAAATTGACGATTATTATAGTTATTTTCATATACATTTAAGTATATAATCATACTTATATTTTATTAATATAAATTATTTTTAATAATGAATATTTAATTATATTATATTTTTATTTATTTATTATTAAATAATAATTAAACTCCGTATAATAATAAGAATGAGATCATTAAACTATTTTTTTGATTTAAATAATTTAAATAATTTATATATTTATTCTTTTTTAAATAAATTTTTTACCTAATTTATAATTAAATGATGGATGAATATAAGGTTTAATTAATTTAATTATTATAGGCATACTTTTAGCTTTAATATATATACGATATTGATTATTTTTATTATTACCAGCATTATGTAAAGAAGTTTCAATATTATATTTATTTAATAATAATTTTTGTAATAATTCTACTGTTTCTAATGTAAATGAATCTGTACATAATTTTATATGTCCATTAATATTAGTACCATCATCCATAACTCAAATAGCTAAAGATAATGGTGTAAAATATTTATATATTAAATCATAATTATATATACCTTTAATATATTTATTATTTTCATTTTTTTGAAAAAATGCTTCATAAATAGGTATAAAAGCTATTCTTTTACTAATATATAAAACATATTTATAATTTATTATAGGTTTACCTTTATAAAAACTATGAATAGATTCTAATTTAGGTATTCTATCAGAACATAAATCATGTTTAGTAAAAATATCTCATAATCAAAATAAATAATCTTTATGTATATTACTTTGAGCTATAGTTATTGTAACACCATCATTATTATTATTAATTATATTATTTTTACCTCTTCTTGCTGTAAAATCACCTAATAAACCACCTATTATTATTGATATAATTTTATCATCATAATCACTTAATAAATTTTTATGTGAACTTGAACGTCTTTTTCATTTAATATTATTATTATAATTTAATATAATATTATATATAAATAAAAATATATTATTTAAAAAAGAATGAATATTTAATGAAATTATTTTATTATTTAATTTATTATTAAACTCCGTATAATAATAAGAATGATATCATCAAACAAAATAATCCTGTAGCCTCAGATAATGCAAATCCTAAGATAGCAAATGGGAATAATGTATTACGTAATGAAGGGTTACGTGAAGTACCGTTAATTAAAGCTGCGAATACGATAGCAATTCCGATTCCTGCTCCTGTTAATCCGATTGTAGCAATTGCTGCTCCAATATATTTAGCTGCTAATACTAATTGCATGAAAAAAAATTAATCTTTAAAATAGATTCTAATCAATAATTATTATTTATTACAATATATTTATATTATTATATTTTTATTTATTTTTATATTTAAAAACTGTTATTAATATAAATAATATTACTTATATTAAAAGTAATTATTAAAAATAATTATTGAGAATAATGAATATTTATTATATTTTTATTATTATATTTAATTATAAAGTATAAATTAATGGAGTAATAGCTAAATTTAAGGATTTAACTATTAAATTAGGATATATACCTATAAATAAAATAAAGAAAAATAATATATTTAATAATAATAATTCTCTACTATTAATATCTTTAACTATATTAATATATATAGATTTATAACCATATAATAATTTAGTAGTTAATTTAATTTGATAAATAGTAGTAATAAAAATACTAAAAGTACTTAAAATAGCAAATAAAGAATTATATATAAATATACCATTAATAGATAAAAATTCACCTATAAAATTTAAAGTTAAAGGTAATCCCATATTAAATAAACCTGCTATTAATAAATATATACTAAATATAGGCATATATGTAGCTAAAGATTGATAATAATATATTAATCTTGTATGATATCTATCATATAAAATACCACCTATTAATAAAAATAAAGCTGGTGATGTAAAACCATGACCTATACTTAATAATATACTTCCTTCTATACCTATTATATTATTAGATAATATACCCATAATAGTAATAGCCATATGAATAATAGAACTATAAGCAATAATAACTTTAATATCTATTTGTTTTAATGTTATTAAACCTATATATAATATAGTTAATATAGATATAGTATATAATAAAGGATTATATAATATAACAGCATCAGATAAATTAATTAATAATAATCTTATTATTGCATATATAGCTAATTTTATTATTATACCTGCTAATAATATTGATCCTCCTACTGGTGATTCAGCATGTACTAATGGTAATCAAGTATGAATAGGAAATAAAGGTGTTTTAACTATAATACCTAATATTAAACCTATAAATAATATTGATTGTAAATCAATAGATAATATAATATTATTAATATTAATATAATCTATATTACCTAATATATATATATATATACCTATACTTAATAACATAAATAATGAACTAAATAATGTATATATTAATATATAATAAGCTGCTTTTTCTTTATATTTTGATCCATATATACCTATTAATATAAATAATGGTAATAATGTAGCTTCAAATAATATATAAAATGATATTATATCTAAACATATAAAATTTAATAATATTATTAAACCTATTATTATTATTAATATAACATATATAAACATATTATTATTATTATTATTATTAGTTATATTTCAATTAGATATTAATGCTATAGGTAATAATATTAAAGTTAAATTTATTAATCATAATGATATACCATCTATTCCTCAATTTATATTAATAAATTCTTCTATTAATTGATACCCTAATTCATTATTATTATAATTTATATTTATATATATTCCTATATATAATAATATTATTAAAAATAATAATCCTATTTGTTTAATATATTTATTTTTATTTATTATATATTCTTTATTATTTATTATTATTAATATTATTGTATTAATTATCATTAATATTGATATTGTTTTAATCATTTTTTTTGATTTGTATTTATTTTTATATTTTATACTATTTCATTAGTCCCCCCCCCCCCTCCCTGTTGTCGGCGGGGAGGGGGGGGGAGGCCTATTTTTAATAAAAAAATTATTATCATCAACATTACTGGTGATAACTTTTTTATTAATTCCACTATTTAAAAATAATAGATAGAATTTATTTCAAATAAATAATATTTATTTCATATATCCCGACGACGGGGGCGGGATGATAAAAATAAAAATATTTTTATAGGCCCCGTCGTCGAAGACGACGGGTCCACGGAAGAGTTAAATTTTAATTTATTTAATTGAAATATATAATAATATATATTATTTATATTAAATATAATTATATTTAATAATTTAATTATATATTATATTATTAAAGGAATTTAACCTATATTATATATATATAATATTATTATATATATATAATTTATAGAACAACAAAGAATCGAACTTTGATACATCCATTATGAGTGGACTGCTTTACCATTAAGCTATAATTCTGAAGGGGCCCCGTCCTCCCCTTCGGGGAGGACGGGGCAAATTATAAATTAATAAATAAATATTATTAAAAATATTATTAATAATATGTAAGTAATATTTTTATATTATTATGCATTAACACGAGTCGAACGTATATAAAAAGGTTATGAGCCTTATATGTTTCCTATTACATCATAATGCGTATAATTTTATATTTTAAAAAATAGGCCCCGTCCGGTAGCCTTTGGCTACGGGACGGGTCCCCTTTAGTTAAAATTTATTTAATAAATTTTAATTATTTAATTTATTAAATAGTTAAAATTTATAAATTTTAATTATTTAATTTATTAAATAGAGGTCCCGTCCTTCCTACGGAAGGTAGGGAGGATGGGACCCCTTCAGAGAGAATATTTAATATATAAATTATATTTATAAATTATTAATATTTTTATAAATTAAAAAGTATTTTTATCATTATAAAAAGTATTAATATTATTTTTATTATTAATTAATGATTTATTTCTAACGAATAATTTATTAATATAAATAGCTTTATTATTAATTTCTATTATAAAACCTATAATTAAAGGTAATAAAAAATATAATAATATAAATAAACCATAAATATTAGTATTATAAATAGTTAAAGTATAAGGTAAAATAGAAGTTAATTCTAAATCAAAAGGTAAAAATAAAATAGCTATTAATATAAATTTAATTGAATAAGTTGTTCTACTTTGTCTAAAACTATAAAATCCACATTCATATGGACCTGTTTTATTAATATTATTATCTGATTTATTAGTTATTAAATAATTTATTATTATTAATAATATTGATATTATTGGTACTAATATCATATAAAATTTAATTGAATTAATATTAAACATTATTATTCTTATATTATTTAAACATTAAATATATATATTAAATTATTAATTTAATATTATACTTATGATATATGCACCTTTTAATATATTATTTCATTGTATGAAATTGAATAATGTTATTAATATAATACTACTAAATATATATGTTAATATATTATTACTAATTTTAATATTATTATTATTATTATTATTATTTATAGGTCCTGTTGACTTCGTCAACGGGTTCAATGAAATAGATAAAGAATTATTATTAATTAATACTATATTTAAAAAATATAAATAAAATATAGTAGATATAACACTACAAATAATTAATAATAAAGATAAAAATAAATTATTATTATTAATAGTTGATATTAATATTGTATATTTACCATAAAATCCTAATAATGGAGGTATACCTATAAATGAACCTATAATAATAATTAAACTAATAACTAAAAATATATTATTTTTAATAAATGATAATTCTTTAACATATGTTAAATGTTGATAATTTAATAAATTATTATTATTTTTTAAATAAATTATAGATATAATTAATAATAAAAATATACTTATATGATTTAAACTATATTGTGATATATATATTATATAAGATATAATAGAATTAATATTACTTTTATTAATATCATCAATAATTAAATTATCATTATTACTTGATAATGTTATTAATATAGTTAATAATAAATAACCTAAATTTAATAATCCACTATAAGCTAATATAGTTTTAATTTTTATTTGAGTTAATCCACCTATAGAACCTATTAATAATGATATAATAATAAATAAAGATAATAATAATATTAATTTATTTATATATAAATCATTATTATATATATTTATATTAATATTATTAATTAATATTAATATATATGATAATATACTTAATTTAGGTATTATACTTATATATGATGTTATAACAGTATTAGAATTACTATATATTAATATTGATCAATTATACATAGGAGCAACACCTATTTTTATTAATAAACCAAATATAATAAATATTCAACCTAAATATATACTATTAATTTCATTTAATAATATATTATTATTAATATCAATTAAATGTATAAATGTATTAATATAATTTATATTTATTATACTTGTTGTATTATATAATATACTTATTCCATATAATATTATTATTGATCCTAATCCACCTATTAAATAATATAATAATGAATTATAAGCACTTATATGTGATCTATTAATTATACCTGTTAATATATATAAACTATATGATTGTAATTCTATACTAATAAATAAACTTAATAAATTATTTGATGATAATAATAATATTATACCTATTATATTAAATATAATTATATTTATATAATTTATATTTAATTCTTTACTTATTAATCCATTTATATTTGAATTAATTTTATTATTTTCATTTATTGTTTTTTCTGGTATTATTTTTATAATATTTGTTGTACTATTAATAGTTAATAAACATATAACTACTAATTTTATTAATAATATTATATATATATTATATTTATTATAAAAATAATAATTATTATATATATATATATCATTTATATTATTATTATATAATATTTCTAATGTAAAATCTTTTAATATATATATACTATATAATAATATTATTATACCTATACGTACTAAATATTTATTATTATATTTTAATGTGTCTACACTATTTATTACTGAACTATAAATTAATAAAATAAATAAACTTAAAATTAACATTTTATCTTATTACTTATATTTTTATTATTTATTTTATTAATTTAAAAAGAGGCCCCGCCGTCGAAGACGGCGGGTCCACGTGAGAGAAGAATATTAATTAATTAATTTCAATATTATTATATTTTTATTATATAAATAATAAATATATAATAAAAATTAAAATATATTATTTGTTATTGTAAACACGTCCAATATAAAATAATATATTTTCTAATGTTGAAATTGCTGGTACTAATACTAAGAAGTATAAGAAGTAATTTAAAGTAGCTATTTGTCCTAACTCAATAAATGGTACTTCAACATGTAATTGTCCTAATTGTCCTAATAATAAAAAATTATAAATAAATAAGAAAAATAATGTTTTAGAGAAAATTTTAAATGTATTTCCTCTAATTACACTTCTATCTGTTATAGGTAATACTAATAAAATTAAAATAGCACCAAACATAGCTATAACTCCTCCTAATTTATCAGGTATAGAACGTAATATAGCATAGAAAGGTAATAAATATCATTCAGGTACTATTGAAGCTGGTGTTACTAAAGGATTACCAGGAATATAATTATCTGGATGCATTAAAAAAAAAATGGACTATATCTTCATAAAAAAAGTCTAAAATGAAATATTAATAAAAAAATTAAATTTTTTTATTAATATTTTTTCATTTAGTTTCAAATAATAATCAACTTTTATATAATAATGTATTATTTTTAATATATGCTTTATTATTATATAAATAATAATAATTTTTTAATAAAAATAAAAAATTATTTTTATTAGATTTAGATGGATTATTTAAAATATAATTATAAAAATTCATATGATCTATTTCATTAATTATTATTCATTTATAATAACCATTATTAGATTTTTCAAAATATATATTACCTCCTAATATATTAATAAAATATTTAATATCATTTAAATATTTATTAGTTACACTAATAAATAATTTAGGTTTATTATTATCATAATAATAATTTATAGAACCATTAGCATCAAATAAACCTGTAAATCAAGAATTATTAATATCTAAAGGTATAGGTTTAATACAATTAATATTTAATATTAAACATATTTTTTCTAATTCTATTAAACGTTTACTATTTCTAATATTACCATTAATAGCATTAATTAAATTAATCATACCTTTTTTATTATGTAATCTTCATTTTATAACTTTAATATTTAATTTTAAATTTATTGATCCACCAAATTTATTTTGAATTTTATATAACATTTTTTCATCTTCTATACCTACTATTATTTCACATGATGTATATTTTTTTTTAGATATATTAAAATAACCATCACCATCTATTAATCCTGCTAATCATTGATTAAATTTAATATCACCTCTGGCACCCTTTACAACGATATCCGTTGTAAAGGGTCCAGAGGAATTATTATTTATTGTTGATATTGTACGATTATTTATTATATTTTTATGTATGCGTGTAGTCTCTGAAATACCTACTAATATATTTATTTTTATATATAAATATATAAAATAAATTATGTTGGTTATTTGCTGATTATATTTATTATAATAATATCTTACTAATTTGGGATTTGCATTATTAATTAAATCACTTATAATATTAGTTTTATTATAATTTATTTTTTTTAAAAAATATAAATAATTCCAGCATATAGCATAATTAATTATTAAATATATGTACATTATATTTAATATGGGCCATTTTTGACCCATAGTATTAGGTGAAAAGAATACAAATAAACTGAAAATTAATAATAATAAGAATACTGTTACTAAATCTTTAAATACAAAATATCCATGAAATGGTAATCTATCTATATTATTATTAATTCCTAATGGATTTGTTGATCCATGTACATGTAATGCCATTAAATGCATTATTACTAATGCAGCTAAAATAAATGGACATAAATAATGTAATGCAAAGAATCTTTGAATTGTTGGATTTGATACACTAAATGATCCTCAAATTCATGGTACTAAATCTTGACCTATAAATGGTATCGCTGATAATAAATTAGTAATTACAGTAGCCTAAATAAAAATACAATTTATTTGATATTTTACATTTTTTTTAATGGTAATTATTTAATAACTATATTAAATTGGTCCCCCCATCAAAGGGAATGAAACCTATTTTATTATATAAATTAAATTATATAAATTTTAAGTTAATATAAATAATTACTATCAATATATATATATTCTATATATATTTGTTAATATAAATTGTACCATGTACTTATTAAATATAATTTTAATATAATTTATATTTTATATTTAATTGATCCCGCTGCTATTAGCTACGGGATCAATTACATTTAATAAATTTAATTATTACATTAGCTTTGCTGATGTAATCTAAAAGTAACCCGCCGCCAAAGGCGGCGGGTTCTATTTTATAATATTTATTATTATATTAATTTTAAATTTATATATAATTATATATATTTATAATAAGCCTTGTGATATATTAAATTAATTAATATATATTATTTCCGAGTGCACATTAAGCATCATTTCAGATACCCATTATTGATCCACTCTGTCGGGATATTATAATCTACCCACGGTCTTTTTACTTAACATATAAATTTGACCTGTTTTCAATAATGTCGCATTATATTTTTAATATTTATTTTTAATTATATATTACATAAATATTATTTAATATTTTTATTTTTATTAAATATATATAATACTATGCAATATTATTATTAATTAATTTATACATATAATAATTTATTTTAATATAAATTATTATTACTAAATCCGACGCTGTTAGCGTCGGACTTTAAAATATAATAACTCTTTCGTGGACCCGTCGCCAAAGGCGACGGAGCCTTAAAATAAATATTTAATTATTTTACAGCTATTATTAATGGATTTTACAAAGTAATAATTTATTAAGTTTAATAAATTATTAATTTTTTTTTTTTCCATTAATTTTAAAAATATATTTATTTATTATAAATTAATTAATAATAATATCTTCCTTTTTAATAAAAAAGGAAATAATTATATATATTTTCCAAATTTATATTTCATTGATGGTATAATATAAGGTTTAACTATATTAATTAAAGTAGGCATAGATTCAGCTCATATATAAATATGATATTGATCTTTAACACCTGTTTTTTGATAAGTAGAATATATATTAAACTTATTTTTTAATATTTTTATTAATATTTTTATTTCTTCTAATTTAAAATTATTTGTAGCTAATTTTAATCCTGAACCTACTTTACCTCCATCATCCATTATTCATATAGCTAAAGCTAATGGAGTTAAATATTCAGAAATATTAAAAGGTAATTTTTTTATATTATTACTATATCATAATTCTTTTACTATATTAAATTGATCATATGTTCAAGTACTAAATCTAATAACTTTTCTTATTTTACCATTTTTACTTAATCTAGTAAATATTTTAGGTATATTAGTATTACAATAACCTAAATTAGCTACTATACTATGTAAATATAATAAATAATCATCATGACTACTTTCTTGATAAAATGTTATTCTTGTTCCTTTACCATTTTTACGCTTTTCAGCATGACCATCACCTAATAATGTACCATATATAATTTCTAATATTTTAGTATTTTCTATTGGTTTATTAAAATTAGTAACATTTTTACGTGATGTACAATCAATATTTATTTTATATTTTTCTATAAAAGAAATACACGCCATAGGCGTAGTATTTTTAATTTTTTTTTTTACTTTAATTTTTTTTATTTCATGGGGCCCGCCGCCGTCGGCGGCGGGACCTATATCCTTTATATCTTTATCATTAATAATAATGAGTTTAATTTTTAATATAAAATATGTTAAAATATATATAATTATTACATTTGAGGCACTAATTATTTTACCTCAATGTGACATCTGTCCATAAACGCAACAATATCCCAAGAAGGCTGTAGCCATTGTTAAAATAAATATTATTACTCCTATTACTCATACTAATACTCTAGGAGATTTATAACTTCCATAGTATAATGCTTTACCTATATGTCCATACATACAAATAAAGAAAAATGATGCTCCATTAGCATGAATATATCTTATTAAATATCCATAATTTACATCTCTCATAATCTATAAAATGGACCCGTCGTCGAAGACGACGGGGAGCCTTTTTTTTAATATATTTTTAATAATAAAAATATATTAAATTATATATATTTCTATATATAATGGACTATTTCTTTAATATTATTATTTCATTAAACCCGTCGTCGTCAGCGACGGGACTTATTAATTTATTAATTAAATATAATATTATTTCACGTATAGTCTCTGAAAATCCTTTATTTTTAACATAAAAAGATAAAGTTTTTTGCTAATTATCCACATAATATTTTTATAATTTTTACTCTATTTAATTGGACCCGTTAACCGGTCTTTTTAATTAAAGTATATAAAATTTTAGGAGTTTCTAGCATATAGTGAAATTTTAAGAGCACATTATTTTTTAAGATGATTTATGCTCTACTGAAGCAAATGCTAAATCAATATGACTTGAATAATGCATTGCTAAAAATATACCTGATGCTATTTGTATTACTAAACATAATCCTAATAATGAACCTAAATTATATCAATAGTTAATTGTTGATGGTTGAGGTGAATCAATTAAATAACTATTAACTAATGATAAATAAACTTGTGACTTTCTTATTGCCATTGTTAATTATATAATATTTTAATTAAAAAATATTAATTATTAATTTTTTTAATTAAAATCTTTATATTTATATTTTATAATCTCTAAAGTGTACCCGTCGTCGAAGACGACGGGTCCTTTTTTTATTTTAATATAAATATAATTGATATAATTTCATTATATCTCATTTTTTTTTTTTTTATTTATTAATACTGCAAATATTATATTGGTATATCCGCAGTATTAATTAAAATTATTATCTATAACTTATAATACTATAAGTAACTATAAAGTTAGAGTAAATTATTTATTTCTTTGGCTCTCGTTAACTTTTATTAGCAAAATATACTAAATTATAAAAATTACTCTATTTAATTGGACTCATCGCCTTTAGCAGCGGGCCTCTATTTATTATCGATATTAATCGAATTAAAAATTTATACTCTAAAGTGACCCCGCCACCAAAGGTGGGGGGCCTTTTTTTAATTATTTAAATTTTTATGTTAAGATTATAACTTAAAAACATATAATTTACTTTAAAGTAATTTGATTTAATTATATTGAGAATAAGTGGAATCGAACCACTATAAACTGCTTAAAAGACAGTGGTTTTACCATTAAACAATACTCTCTTATTTATATTAATCATAAGTTAAATTTAATATTTTTATTTACTTTTCCCAAAGACTAAACTTAGGCTGCGCCAAAGTAAAAATATATTTTAAATTTTTTATATTAGATTTATATATAATTTAATTATATATAAATTATAATATTCTTAATCATAATTTAGAAATAGGCCCCGCCGCCCTCGGCGGCGGGACCCCTTCTGATTTAATTAAGAATATATTTTTATTTAATAATTTACTCTGAAGGGGCCCAGTCCTTCCCGAAGGGGGAGGACGGGGCCTCTATTTAATTAATTAAATAATTAAAATTTATTTAATTAATTTTAACATTAAATTTATTAAATAAATTTTAACTAAAGGGAACCCGTCCCGTAGCCAAAGGCTACGGGGCGGGGCCTCTTTTTTAAAAATTTATTATTACACCAGCATTGCTGGTGTAACTAAAGAGATCCCGTCGCCAAAGGCGACGGTGCCTATTTCATAAAATTAAATTATTACCACCACCAAAGCTGGTGTAACAATTTAATTCATATCCCCCGTTACCTAATATTAGAATATTCTTAATAAAAATAATTAATTTTACATTAATTATTTTTATTAACTCTTTAGTGGTCCCGCCGCCGTCGGTGGCGGGCATAAAATAATATTAAATTATTATAAAACTAAGATCCCATTCAAAGTTATTTTTATTTATAAAAAATAATTAATTATTTTTTATATTTATTAAATTTCCCTTAAATTATTGATTTTTGAATTGGGGTGACTCGAACACACCATAAGCCAAACTCAAATTTTGGGGACTTACCTATTAGTCTACAATTCATCTTAGATTAATTTTTAATAAATAATTTTTATTAAAAATTGTATACTATATATTATATATATATTAACTATAAACATTGGTCCCGTAGCCAAAGGCTACGGGGGGGGGGGTGCCTATTTCATAAAATTAAATTATTTTATAATTATCTTTAATTTTTTTTATGATTATAAAAAAGTTTTTTTATATTGCTACTTAAAAGACTTGAACTTTTATACTTATTAGTAACGCATTTTAAGTGCGTCGTGTCTACCGATTCCACCAAAATAGCTTAACTTTTATATATATAAATTATATACATTCTTATATATAAATTATATTTAATTTATAACTTTCAAATGTTAAAGCATTTTTTATTTCTAAGGAATATAGGACTCGAACCTATACCTTTCAAAAGAAAGGTATTAGTTCGGTCTAATATCCTTATGAGGCTCCTAAAGGAGCCGAATAAGGAATATAGGACTCGAACCTTCATCGGCAAGGCCGATAAGGGTACGATCCCCATATTCTCTTAAGAAGAAGGACCCAAAGGGTCCCCCTTCTTTTTAAGGAATATAGGACTCGAACCTATACTAATTTTGTGTGTAAAACAAATGCTATACCAATTAAGCAAATCCCTTATTAATTATAAAAATAATATTAATAAATTAATATTTATTATTAATATATATTATTTATATTATATATTATTTAATATATTAAATATAGTTTTTTTAATACCTCTGAAGGGGTCCCGCCGCCGACGGCGGCGGGGCCTAACATTTATTTAATATATTAATATATATTTAAATTGAAGTTATTAATTTAAATTTTAATTAAATATCAATGATATACACATAAAAATTTATTAATAAATAATAATTTTTATATATTTTAATGTTAAATAAGGCTCCCCGTTGTCAAAGACAACGGGGACCACTTTAGAGATAATAAAAATATAATAATTATATTTTATTAACTTTGTAATATTAAAAAAATTAATATATGTTATGAATATGTAAATAGATAATATATAGCCCACTGCAGGTTCCCCTACAGTAACTGTATTTCGACTTCGCAATAATATTAAAATTATTATTAAATAATATATTAATAATATTATAGTTTTACCTCTAAAAAAAGGGGTAAAATATTAATAAATATTAATAAAATAAATATTAATGTAATTATTTTTGGAATTATTTTAAACTTATCGCGTGACGAGTAATTAGTGCGAAACAATTAATAATATTCACCGTTATTTGATTAATAACTGATTACTAGCAATTCTTTTTTCATATTTCCGAATTACAGAAAATAATCCATATTAATATTATATATTAATATATAACATCATAAAAGTTGTTTTATTAATTATTTGATCTTTTTTTATACATCTCCTTAAATTTTTTTTCTTTTTTTATAGTACGTCTATAGCCCACATTATTAGGGTCATAATGATTTGTCTTAATCCTATTTTTACTATGCATCTAAATAGTAAATTATAAATATTTTGTCATAAAAATTTATTTATACAGGGATTCGTTCGTTAATGGAACTAACCTTAAACTTCACAGCACGAACTGAAGACAACTATGTAACGCCTGTTATTAATTAATTAATAATTAATTATTCAAAATGTGGTAAGTTTTTCGCGGATTATCGAATTAAATAACATACTCCACTGCTATTGATTATAACCGTCTATTGTATTGGGTTTTAATTACTATACTCTCCTGGTGGAATACTATTGATTTCTCTTAACTATTACGTTAAAAACGTTATAATTTGTACTCATAGTTTACTGCTATAATTAATTGGGTATCGAATCCATGTCATTACTATAGCCTTCATCCCTCAATGTCAGTTAATATATAATAAAAACTTTCGAACTTGTCTGTCCTATAAATATTATAATATTTCATCATTACTTTTATAATTCATTTATTACTTTTATTAACTCTATATATCTTTATATATATAAATTCTACGGATCCTTTAAACCAATATGACTAATACTCGCTCCCTATGTCTAACCGCAACTGCTGGCACATATCTTAGTTGGAACTATCAGAATATTTCATATTAATATAAAATATCAAAATTTATTTGAAGTTACTATCATTATTTTCACTTTCCTATAACTTTATTTTTTACCAATTAATTCTTTTAAATTTTTTATAAATTAATATATTTTATTAATTGAATTTCATTATTATAGATAACTGGGTCAATCGTTAGATCATTGCCCAATATTCCTCACTGCTGTATCTTATAGATATCGATTATCTTTCATTTTCGACGTGGCAATTATAACGCTTATTAATTGCTATAGATTGTTGGCTATGTATGGCTTTTATCCTACATAATACCTATACTATAAATAGCTTGATTAATAACAATATTTAAATTTTATTAAAATTTATAATATCTTTATTTATTATTCAATATTTCATTGAATTATTAATTCTTATTCTATCTGTTACTCACGAATACACCACATAACTAATATAATTTATATTTATATATATTTCGTCGTTTGATTTGCATGTGTAATGTCTCTATATAGTATTTAGTCTGAACTAACATCATATTCTCTTTATTTTTTTATTTATCTTTTTTTTTTTATATTCTTATATTTATAATATATTATTTAATATTTATAATATAAATAACTCTCTTTCGTGGACCCGACGCCAAAGGCGTCGGGTCCAATAAAACGACCTTATAAAAGAATTACTTATTTGTTAAGTCAGATAAGCAGGAATCGAACCTTCCCCACTGAAAGTGAAGATGGTTACGTTCCTGTCTTATCCGATACGCCCTCTCCTCGTAGAGGAGAGGGGCCCCGCGTCAGATAAGCAGGAATCGAACCTTTTCCAATGGAAAAAGTTCGATTCCAATTATTATATTATTTATTTATAAATAATCAGATAAGCAGGAATCGAACCTACTTAGTCTTTCTCCCAAAGAAAGTGCCTAACCATTTGGCTTTTATCTGTATTAAATAATAATTATTATATAATTAATAAGCATATGTTTAGTATATTTATTTAACTATATAATTAAATATATTACCTTAAAAGGTAAATAAATATAATTTAATTATATTATAAAATATTATAGGTTATATTATATATATTTATATATAAATATAAAATATATTATTATTTATATATATTTCCTGTATTTATATAACTTTCCTTTTAATTATACTAATTATTATACGGAAAATGTGAGATTCGAACTCACCAGGATTTATATCCTATTATTTAGTAAATAATTTATCTTACCCTTGATCAATTTTCCATATTTTATATATTAATTTTATAAAATCTTCACGCAATAATCATAAATTACCTTTAATTTTAATTTATTTAATTAATTTTTATTATTTTGATTTTTTTTTTTCCCTGTTGGTCCCGCCGCCGTTGGTGGCGGGACCAAATGTAAATAAAGATAATAAAACCTATGGAAATATAAGTTTTTATTATTTTCGAATCCAATCAGATTTGCACTGACATACCCCATCGTGACAAGATGATACTTTACTATTAAGCTATAGATCCTTTAAGTTACATTTTTAATATATATTTTCAGGAGATATTAATAATTTAATACATTTTTTTAGGCCCCGCCGCCCTCGGCTTTATTAAATAAATTTAATTATAACACCTGCATTACTGATGTAACTATTTAATAAATTAAATAATAAAAATTTATTTTATTAATTTTTAATAAAGTAGTCCCGTCGACTTTGACAAGGGGTCCACAGAAAAATTTAATATATATTAAATTTCATTAATAATTCTTATTAGTAATTAGATTTATATATATAAATATATATATAATATTTATTATATATTTTATTATATGAGTAGTGGGAATCGAACCCACATAAAATGTGTGGAAGACATTTAGTTTAGCCGTTAACTTATACTCATTATTTTTTTTTTATTATTTTTTTCTCTCCCGTGGACCCGTCCTCCCCGAAGGGGGGGGGGACGGGGCCTTAATTTATTTTTTAATATTATAAATATTAAAAAATAAATCAAAGGTAAATTTATTAAAAAAGATTTTTATATACTTTTTTTCTTTTACTAATTTCCGTCGCCTTTGGCGACGGAACCTAATAGAACTTATTTCATTTATAATAAGAACCTATTTATTTTTAATTACAAGGGCTGATAAAATTTAACTGAAGGGGACCCGTCCTCCGAAGGGAGGACGGGGCCTCTCCCGTGGACCCGTCCCATAGCCTTTGGCTATCGGACGGGGCCTATTAATATTTATGAATTATTAAATTTTTTAATTTATAACAGAATTGAACTGAAAACGTAAGTTTTATGATAAATTTTATCAGCTATTTTCATTGGTCCCGCCGCCGTAGGCGGCGGGGCCTATTAAATAATAATATTTATTATACAAGGGCAGACAGAATTGAACTATCACTATATTGATTTGAAGTCAACCGTTTTACCAATTAAACTATACCCTTAATTATTAAAATTTAACATAAAAATCTTTATAAAGGCAGTTTTATTTAATTAAATTATATTAATATATAAATAATTATTAATTTATAATTTAATTAAATTATTAACCTATTATAATTAAATATAATAATATTATTATTCTTATATTATAAAAATAATTAATAATTATTATACTTTATATTTAAAGGATAAATATAAAAAGGCCCGTCGCCATTGGCGACGGGACTACTTTATTAAAAATTAATAAAATAAATTTTTATTATTTAATTAAATAAAAAAATAGAGTATATATTTTAAATGAGATGAATATAAATAATAAAAATGAATATGTAAAAAATTAACTAATTTATAGGTTCCGTCGTCTATTTATAAATAGACGACGGGTTCACGTAAAAGGTTAATAAAAAAGTTATATATTAATTTAAGCATATATTAATAAAATTAATAATAATAAACTAGAAGTAATATATATTAAATAATTATTAAATATTAAACCAAAATTATTAGTATATTTAAAGAAATTAAAATGAATAATATTTAAAGATAATTTATTAAATAAATTATTTAAACCTGAAGGACCTAATAATATTAATATACCTTTATCTAAAGTATAATATAATAATGAAGATAATTTAATAATATTTCTAATAATAATATTATTTAATATTTGATCAAATAAGAATCTAGTATTAAATAAAGTATAAAAATTAAATAAATATTTATTATTAAAGATATAAATAAATTTATAATTAAATTCATAAATAAATATAATAATAAAAATAGAAATAAATATATTAATTAAAGGAATTCATTTAAAATAATTATTAATAGCAAAATGAGTATCAATTAAAGATAAATTATTAGGATTAATAAATAAACCTAAAATATTATTACCTTGTCCTAAATAAATATCATTTAAAATATAACCTAAAAATAAAGAACCTAAAGTTAAAATAATCATACATAATATATTTAATCAATGTAATTCATTAATATTATTATAAATATATTTATTTAATTGAGGTATATTAATAAATGAATAATAAATTAATTTTAAAATATATATATTAGTTAAAAAAGAACTTAATACAACTAATCAATAAATTATTAAACCTGATATAGTATATATACCTATAGATGATTCAATAATAATATCTTTAGAATAATAACCTGTTAATGAAGGGAATCCCATTAAAGATAAAGAACCTATTAATAAACATATATATGTTATAGGCATATATAATAATAAACCACCAATATATCTTATATCTTGTAATTCATTAGCTAAACTATGTATAATAGTACCAGCACATATAAATAATAAAGCTTTATATATACTATGACATAATACATGAAATAAAGTTAAATTATAACATGATAAACCTATTGATATAAACATAATACCTAATTGACTCATAGTAGATAAAGCTATAATTCTTTTAATATCATTAGTATTAATAGCTATTAATCCAGCTATTAAAGTAGTTAAACCACCTAATCATAAATTTAATAATAATATATTAGGACAATTTTCTAATATAGGTGATGATCTCATTAATAAATATACTCCTGCTATAACTAATGTTGCTGCATGTAATAATACTGAAACAGGAGTAGGACCAGCCATAGCTCAAATTAATCAATTATGTAATCCAAATTGAGCACTTTTAGCACTAGCTGCTATTACTAAACATAATATTATTATAGTATTAATATCAATATTAATATATGATACTAAAGAAAAAATTAAACTATAATTTAAAGATTTATAAATATATATTAAATATATTAATGCTATTATAAAAAATACATCACCTATTTTATTTATAAATAATGCATTTAATGATGATTTAATATTATCTATATTATTATATCAAAATCCTATTAATAAAAATGATGCTATACCTATATATTCTCAACCTATAAATAATATTAAATAATTATCACCTAATACTAATACTATCATAAATAAAGTAAATAAAGCTAAATATGTATTAAATCTTTGATTATGTGGATCATCTATCATATATCCTCATGAAAATAAATTAACTATTAATGATATAACTATTATAGGTATTAACATAGTTATACTTAATAAATCTAAATTTAAAGCATAATCTATATTTAAATATTCTATATTAATTAATTCCATTATATTAATAACATAATTATTATTTGTTTTTAATATATCTATATAATAATATATTAATATTATTAATAATATTATTAAATTTATTATATTTATTTTTTTAGTATTATTAACACCTATATATCTACCAAATAAACCACTAATAATTACATTTATAAAAGGTAAAAAGACAAATAATATCATTCTTTTTTTTAATTATTAAACCCTGATGTAGGTAAACTTCCTTTTAATTTATAATAATTTACTAATATTGTTAATCCTATTGCTGATTCTATACCTGTTATTATTAATACTATTATTCCCATTATTAATCCTATTATATCATCATTATGATATCCACTTAATATAATAGATATAGTTACACCTAATAACATTATTTCTATTGATATAAATAATACTATTATATTAGCTCCACCACCTGTTAAAGTTAATCCTGATGAATTATAATTTATTATATATCCTATTAATCCTATTATTGTTAATATAATTGTAAATTTCATATTTTTTATGATTATTAATTAATTTATATTTTTTAATATTATAAATCAATTAATTTATTAAAATCTTTTGATTATTTATTTATCTTTTTTTAATATATCTATTTTTCAGACAGGTACTATCAAATAGTTACACCACCAGCATTGCTGGTGGTGTAATTCTTTATTAAATAGGCCCCGTCCTACCGAAGTTAAAATATATGAAATATATTTTAATGATTTATTTATTAAATAAATAGGGAGGACGGGTCCCCTTCAGAGAGTTTTAATTAATTAATTTAAATTCTCTTTTTTTTTAATTAAATAGTTATATTTTATATTAAAAATAGAGTAAATTGTTCTCTTATAATTTTTAATATATAATTTTATTTATATTATATATTTAATTATTTTTATATACATTATATATATTAATTATATATTTAATAATTAATAAGCACTGCCGATTTTAGTAATAAAACCCATAAAATTGTTTTATTAAATTGACCTTATCAAATTCACAAATAAATTATATATATTTTTTTTTAATAGGCCCCGCCGCCGTTGGCGGCGGGACCTATGAAATAGAGAATATTAATTAATATATATTTTTTTTATTAAGCTCCTCATCAATACATTACTATATATATAAATAATCAAATAATATCTAAAACATGTAAGTATCTTTAAAAAATATATATGTTTAAAAATTATTTTTTAAAGGTAGAAGAACTTTTTAAATAAAATTTATTCATAAAAGGGATATCTTTATTTAAATGTTTTAATATATTATATTTAGAAACATTAAAATATTTAGCTGTTTTATCTTGACCACCAATAGTTTTAATATAATTATAATTTAAATCATAAATATAAACACCAGATGTAATTGATTTATTATGTTTTAAAGATAAAGTATAATTTTTTATATTAGTTTTATATGGTAAATTAGTATCAAATATAGAAGGTTGAGATAAAATATCATCAATTTCTTTTCAAGGTAAATCTAATATAGATAAATTATTAGCTATATATTTATTAGCATTTAATAAAAATTTATGACCTTTATCAGTATAATGTAAACCATTAATTAAAATAGTTAAACATATTTTAAACATAATAAAATCAGTATATTTTAAAGTATATCAAGGTAATTTTTCTAAATTAGGAATTATAATATAATATAAAAAATCAATATTAGTATATCTTAATAATAAATTATTATTAGGAATTTTATCTTTTATTATTGTTTTATTTTTTTGAGATATTAAAGAAGTAACTTTTTTTTTATTAATATAATTAATAATATTTTCTTTAATTATATTAGAACAATTATATGGTAAATTACATAAAAATTGATTAATATAATTTAATCAAATTTTACTACTTTCATTTTGAGAAATATTAAATTGAGTTAATATTTTAGAATTATTATGATTATCATAATAATGAAAATAAAAATTACCTTCAGCTTCAATTAAACCTAATATTTGAGATTAATTAATTTTATCTAAAGGAATAGGTGTATCACTTGTTAAAGTATTATTCATAATATTTTCTTCTCTTAATTTAATACCTATAGAATTATCATTATTATTTAATTTATTTAAAATATGTTTTTTTCATACTTCTCAATCATAAAATTTTCTAGTTATAATAGGATATTCATTAAAAATAGGAATTATATAAAATTTAATAATTTTATGTTTAATTGATCTAAATATTATAAAATATTTATTATTATATTTATGTTCATATATTTTACATTCATTATTAAAATGTCAATTTATTAAAGCTAAAGTTTTTCATTCATTTTTTTTTAATAATATATTAATACAACCCAAATTATTAGGTGTAATAAATAAAGATCCATCTCCTGATACAAAACCTGAAAATCATGCTTTAAAATGTTTAGATAATTTACTATCTCTTATTACTTTAATATATTTATTAATAATTTTATAAATTTTATTTTTATTATTATTATTATTATTATTATTAAAATTATATCCATTAGGTGTTTCATTAACCAATGTTTCTTTTTTATTTTGAATAATAATATTTGTAATATTTATTTTTGAAAATAAATAATTATTTAATAATATTATTATATAATTATAATAATAATGAATATTTATATTTTTTATTTTTATTGATTTAATTATGCCCCTCATCAATACATTACTATATATAAAAATAATCAAATGATATCTAATATATGCAAATATAATATAGTAGTTTCATAATTAACATGATGTCCAGTAGTGAAATGATAATTTCTCATTCTTCAATAACATACTGATAACATAATTATTAACATACCCATATGTAAGAAATGTAATCCAGTACCTGCAAAGAATACTGATCCATATACTCCATCACTAATAGTAAATGGAGCATTAGTATATTCTATATATTGACATATAACAAATATAATTATTAATCATAATGTTATAAATAATCCATTTAATGCATGTTTTCTATTACCTTCTATTGTAGCATGATGACTATAAGTAATAGTAGCCCCACTAGCTAATAAAATAATAGTATTTAATAATGGTAATTCTGTAGCACTAATTGCTGTTATTCCTACTGGAGGTCAAACACCTCCTATTTCTATAGCTGGTGACATAGCTGAATGAAAGTAAGCTCAGAAAATACCTGCAAAAATTAAAATTTCAGAAACTACGAATAATAAGAATCCATAATTTAATCCTTTTCTAACTGCTAAAGTATGATCTCCTAAATATGTACCCTCTGCAATTATATCTCTAAATCACATAGTCATACTATATAATACTAAAAATAATGATGAAAATAATACACTATTACCTGATATATATCCATGCATTGTTAATCCTAATGATAAAGCTAATGCCATTAAAGCAAATGATACTGCTATAGGTCAAGGTGAAGGTGTTACTAAATGAAATGGAAATAATTGATGACGAGATCTTTCTAAATGTGTCATTTTTTTATTTATTTATTTATTTTTTAAATATTAAATTTATTTAAAATTTTTTAACTTTATTAAAGTGTTTTAAAATAATTATTAAATAATTATTTAAATTTATTTATTAAAATATTAATTAATTAAATTAATTAATTATATATTTAGATATATTAATAATATAATTATTATTATATTTAATTTATTATTAAATTTAATATATTTAATAATAAGATATTAATAATTTAACAATGTTTTAGTTATAAAAATACTAATTTATATTAATATATATATTATTTATTATATAATAAATACTCTATTTTCATTGGTCCCGCCGCCGTTGGCGGCGGGGCCTATTTCATAAATTAAATAATTAAAATTTATTAAATAAATTTTAATTATTTAATCTATAATTATAATGAAGAGTTATATACATTATGAAGAGGTAATAAATCCCTCCTATGACTCGAACATAGATGAATAATATTAGAAGTATTATGCTTTACCATTAAGCTAAAGGAATAATAAATACCTTTAAAAATTAATAAATTAATATATTTTTATTAATATGCCCCCAAAAAGAATTGAACTTATATATATAGAACTTCACTCTACTGCTTTACCAGATTAAGCTATAAGGGCGTATACACTTATTATTTATTAATATATATTTTATATAAATATATATAATTATAAGGGCTTTTATTATATTCTTATATTTAATTACCTTATTAAATATACTATTATATATAATAATACTCTTAATTAATAATAATTATATTAAAGATAAAAAACTAATAATTTATTACTTAATAATAATAATATAATAATATTTATTATAAATAAATATTAATATAAATATTAAATATAAATGGTAAGTTAAAAGAATATTAATTGATTATTTTTAGGCCCCGTCGTCTTTGACGACGGGTCCACGTGAGAGAAGAAATATAAATTTAATAAATATATAATATATTTATTAATATATAATTAAGATAAATATATATATTTATTAAATAGATTGATCTGCTGAATCAAATATATATAAAATATTAGGTACTAATATTAATATACTAAATAATAAAGGTAATAAAATAACTCAACATAAATTAACTAATAAATCATATCTTAAACGTGGGAAACTAGCTCTAACTCAAATAAAACCATAAGTTAATATAATAGCTTTAATACTAATACTAATAGAATTAAATAATAATTCAATAAAAAATACTAAATTATTATTATTAATAGATAATAAATCTATTAATCAATTAATATTTATTATATTATATCCTCCATAAAATAATATTATATTTAAAAAACACATAATAACTATATTATTATATTCAGTTAAATAAAATAATACAAAAGGTGAAGCACTTAATTCAGTCATATGACCAGAAACTAATTCAGATTCAGCTTCAACATTATCAAAAGGTGGACGACTTGTTTCTGCTATACTAGCTATATAATAAATTATAGCTAATGGTATAAAAGGTATTAATAATCATATAGCTTTTTGATTATCTATAAAATTATTTATATTTAATGTATTATTTAAATATATACATATTATTATTATAGTTGTTAATATTAATTCATAACTTATTAATTGTGCTGTTGATCTTATACTTGCTAATAATGTAAATTTAGAATTTGATGATCATCCTACTAATAATGTTCCAAATACACCTATACTACCTATAACTAATATAAATAATATACTATAATTTATATCTCCTATTGCTATACCTGAACTAAATGGTATTACAGCTCATGATAATAATGCAAAACATAATGCTATTATTGGACTTATTATTATTAATACTTTATCTGATTCTCTTACTATTATTATTTCTTTTAATAATAATTTTAATGCATCGGCTATTGCCATTAATTGACCATAATAACCTACTATATTAGGTCCAACTCTTCTTTGCATATAACCTAATGTTTTTCTTTCAGCTATAGTTAAATAAGCTACACTTAATAATACAAATATAAATAATATTAACATTTCAATTATTTTTAATATTATCATTATTCTTAATTATTTTTATTATATTTATTATATATATATAATATATATAATAATATTATTATAAATATAATATTTATAAATTATAATAATATTTATTAATATAATTAATTAATATTTTTAATATTAATTATATAATATAAATAAATTTTTAATATTTATATTATTTGTATATAATTATTATTAATTAATAAATAATATTCATTATTATTAATATAATTAATCATTTTTTATTAATACTATTGCACTAATTATAGAAAATAATAATAATATAGATAATCAAATAAATAATATTGAATATTCAGTATATAATAAAAAACCTATTTGATTTAAATGATTAATATCTATTATATTATATCAATTATTATTAATAATAGTATATAAATTATTATTAATAGAAATTAATTCATTATTATTATTATTTATTAATATATTATTATTATTATATATATTATTATTATACATATTAGCTGTATTATTGTATAAATAATATATTATTAAAAATATTAAAGGTATACTTTTAGAAGGAAATGTTAATGATAATATATTATTATTATCATTAATATTATTATCTTCAGATTTATTATTTAATAATGATAATATAAATAAAAATAATACTGCTATTGCTCCTATATATACTAATAAATATAATAAACTCATTATACTAATACCTATTAAATATAAATATATAGCTATATATATAAATAAAAATATTAAATATAATATACTATACATAGGATTAGCTACTAATATTATTAATAAAGCTGTAATTATAGATAATATACCTATAATATCTAATAATATATTATTATTTAATATATTAATATCTATTATGTTATATAACATTATAATATTTTTTATATTATTTTATAAATTATTATAAAATAATTAATATCTTCATTATATATTTTTTTTTATAAAATATTTATTCATTATTTCATTTTTATTTCCTTAATTTATAAAGGACGTTCATTATTATTATAAAACGTTAAAGTTCTTAGACGGATTTGAACCGACAGTAGTCTCATTAACAGTGAGATGCTTTACCAGATTAAGCTATAAAAACATAATATATTTTTATTTATTTATCTTCTAAAGGGAACCCGTCCTCCCTATTTATTTAATAAATAAATAAATCATTAAAATATATTTCATATATTTTAACTAAAGGAGGACGGGGCCTATTTCATAAATTAAATTATTAAAATTTATTACATAAATTTTAATAATTTAATTGGTCCCGCCGCCGAAGGCGGCGGGGTGGGCTAAAGGGAATCAACTAGTAGCCTACGGCTAACAGATCCTATTTTTATTATTACTAATTACAAGTAACTAATTAATTTCAATATAAAAATCTAATAATTATTAATATATTTATTAAATTATTACTTTTAAAAAATTTATTAATTTAATAAATGTGAACTTTAATTATTAGATTTTTTATAAAATATATATGAAGAGGACATGAATCGAACATGCGAGGGAATATATCCGTTGAGTTTACAGCTCAATACCTACTACCAACATAGATAACCCCTTCATTAAAAATATATAATTAAATCAATATCGTTACCAAATTATATATATAATTTACTTTAACATTATATATATAATTATATATTTTTATATTTATATTCTTTTATATAGTATACCCTACATCAAAAAAAATTAGGCCCCGTCCCCCTTCGGGGGGGGACGGGTCCCCTTCAGAGGCCTTTAAATATAAAAAGTTAAATAAATAATATAAATATATTTAAATATATTTATTCTTTTATTTTTGGAGTTAATGAGAATCGAACCCATATTGACTGCATGCAACACAATAGTTTTACCATTAAACTATAACCCCTTATATATATTTAACATTAAAAATCAGTTAAAAAATATATATAACTATAACGGATAAAGAGGGATTCGAACCCCCGGTGTATAAAAATACACGTAATAGCTCAAATATTATACCTTAAACCACTCGGTCATTTATCCTATAATTTATTAATAAATTAAATTTATAAAAATTTAATAATATTTATTAATAAAAATAATATTTTTATTATACAATACATATATTTGAACCCACCTTTAACAATAGGTCCACGTAGAAGTTTAATTATTATTTAAAAGATAGATAGTTTAAAACCCTTTTGAGTTTAACAGGAATCGAACCTATATTTATACCTTATCAAAGTATTATTCTACCGTTAAATTATAAACTCAATATTTATTATACTAATTTATTACATTTATTTACATAAATAAATCTTTTCTTAAAA
>JAMAIE010000035.1:0-62196 GCA_023627795.1 Barnettozyma californica | reverse complement strand
GATGGTTATCCGTTATCCGCCAAAAGTGGATACGGATGCGGATATCCGCGGATAAAAGCTATCCGTTGCCATGTCTAATTGTATTTAATTTTAATTAAGATCCTGGTTGATTCTAGAACTTTGTAGCTTACGGTTTTGGTACAACTGGCCCAACGGAAGAAGGGTTTTACTTGAACTCAGTTTTTTTCATTTAGCCCTGTACAAAAAGTGGTACTTGAACACCCGGACACCTCCTCATGTTCGCCTATAAAAACTTTTCTTCACTGAACGATTCTTCAGTAATACTCCTCTTTCTTCTCATTAACTTTGTCCAAAAGTTCATCCATCTTATTAGACAGTACGTGATTAAACGCCTGCTTCTGCCACATGGGTGACCGCACTCTTTAAGGATTTGTCAAGGCTTTGGGCTAGGGTACAGTTCTTGTATCAGAGTCTTGAGGTCTTGACTGTCTTGAGTGTATGGCATCCATGTGGTGGGATTGCGGGACCTTGGTTTTAATATCATCGTGATTCCAGATGGAGAGAGGAAAGCATGCCAATAAGAACCCGTCTGGATCGTTTTCGAGCTGAAAGAGGGGTGTCAGATGGTTTGTACATATTTCTGTATAGTACTTAACTAATAGTGAAACGCTTCACAAATAATTAATACTGTAGAGATAATACTAAACTATCGCTATTTTGAATCATGCACCTACTGTCTAGTTAATCGTTTGTTTGCATGCCCATCGCCTATTTGGTGGGCTTCGAAGTGTTCCTGATAAAATCATATCTCCCAAAAGAATACGCTACTGACTTCATCAAGACACCTGTAAATACACATAATTCATTAACAATTTCATACATTAAACACGTATGCGATGTGTAGCAAAAAATTATACCCATTGAACCCTGTAACCAGTGGCCGTCACCAAAATTGACAAGGCCATTCCTTCCATTTAATTTTATTTGTTAACCCAAAGACCCAAGAAATAAATTCAGTAGACTTGATACAACGCAGTTGCCAATCCACTAAGCCTCTGCAGCTTTTTATAAGCACGCTCGCATGCTCATTCTATCAAAACTGCAGCAGTACTCATGAGCTAGCACCTACCTCTGCGGTAGCCCCCGTAGTAGTGGCCATTTCCTTCTCTCTCTCTAGCTTTCGAAGCTGTGTCGGAGTCAATCTTTTCTTCTTCTCGATCACAAGCTTTGCGAGACTCGAGGTTAGTTTCTGTTCCTCGTGCTCAGACGTAGTGCTCTCTTCCTTGGAAATAACAGGCGTTCCGACAGCCAATCCATGGGCAATTTTGTCCTTTAGTGAGTCGTCGTGCTTGTAGTACATGTAGTTCCTTAGAGCCATTGTTGTGGTTTCGTGGTAATGATGATCAAGCTCTTGACCATTAGTGCACTTGTATAGATTAATAAAGATAAACAAAGGGGCCTACATTACCTATATATTCGCTTCCACGCGTCTGCTTGGTGTTTTTGCACTCAAAAGTGAGACGATGAGGCAAAAAACGTATGATTTTTTTCCCGGTTAAACCAATTTTATTTATCCGCTGGTTGTACAGCGTGTATGTACCGAAAAGCGGATATCTGAAAATAGCATGATCCGCATTGTCCTTCACTAACATAATAGATGAGCTGCGGTAGTTAAAAGAAACTGGCGACTGGTTGTCATCATGTTTTAACGTTTTGTGTGTTGTACGATCAGTAGCCTACATTTATCCGCTGGTGCTCCGAATCTGACGAATAGTTGATTTTCTTTTGTCACGCACTCAGACCACTCATAGAATGTGGGGTTTTCACCTATTGTGTCTCATATCAGGCCATCATCGCTCCAAAAACTAGGTACATACCCGACGTCTAATGCAGCTTATGGCACTGGAACTCAGTAGGAAAGAAAGATCTGCGTACCGCAGTATCTACTATAAGGTTCACTCACCTACCTAAGAGCAACGAATCGGAACAATGCTCCTGCGCTACAAACAGCAAAGCCAGATCATTCGATCTAAATATCGCTACATATCGATAGTTCAGATTTATGTAGCTTTATATTTCGTAATCAATTGACAGAATCATTCAACTCTTCAGTCTCAAACTCAGCTTCACCTGGTCTACCGCTCAAGACCCCAAATATCAACGTTGGTTTCAATTTCTCCAAATATCTTGTGGCACTACCCACGTACAACTGATGACCGACATCCTGGCCTAGCGATTTCAATTCTCCTATAAGTTGTTCTTTGGTGTCATTATTTTCACTAATAGTCGTCTGGGTAAGTCTTTGGCTTGAATATGACTTCAAATCAACGTAATTAGACACAACTCTCTTCCTTCTTTGCTTGAGGTGAATATGACCAGGCATATTATCATCTTTATTGTCTGAATCTTGATCATAGTTAATAGACGCGATTCTGAGAATCTTTCTGTTCACCAACTTGTCTTTCAACACCTCATTTTGGTCTTCGCATGGTTTATTCTTCAACAATTTGTTAACGTAGTTTAAAAGCTGGGTTCTTTCATTCTTCAAAGACTTGAGCTCAAAACGGTAACGAAGAAGCAGCTTATTCAAATTTGAAGCAGTTCTCAACTCTTGGGCAAGGGACTCGTTGGTGTTGGGCCTGATTATATCCAAATCATCATCAGAATCTTGAAGAAGCTCCTCCTCCTCCTCCTCCTCCTCCTTCTCTTTCTTGGTTGTAGAGGAAGAAAGGTCACTATCTGACTCATCTTCAATTAGCTCTTCATTGTCACTATATTGGGTGTGATGAGGAATAGTACTCTTTGTCCCTGTTCGTGTCAACTCCGTCACTTCAGCCTCCTTCGCAGCCAATTCTCGATACAATCCGCTCATTTCATCATGCAAGTCTTCAATTTCCTTATCTTTCCTTTGAAGCTCTTTAGTATGCTCTTTAATTCTATTATTTATGTCTTCCAATTCTTGAAGCATCTTCTGATATTGGATCTTGTGCTTCGTCACTTCCAACTCGAAACAATGAGCCTCATGGGTCAACTTTTCATTCAACTCAACATTCAACTGAGCAATCTGAGCGTACTTCTTCTGCTGAGCAAGCAGCTCCTTCTCTTTTGCCAAGAGATCTAATTCAAGTCTCTCCTGTTCTTGAAGTGTGCTCTGATTAGAAACAACCTCGTCACTGTAGAGCTTCTGAAGACGTCGGATCTCCACTTGGAGTCGCTGTGATTCTAATTCTTTAGGCTTACGTGGTGGTGATGATGTGAGGGTATGGTCAGGAATATTCTCTTTATCTGCTATGGGTTGTAATACGGGTACCGTGTTCATGCTGGGTTTCCAAAGAGTTAGAAGACATCAAGGAAATACTAGATTTTTGTTTGTTTACATTTTCAATCCAAACCAAAACAAACACAAACACAAGAAAAGTTTACGCATTCTCTATAAACTAACGCTGTAGACTCTGATCTCCGGACTCGAATCTGCATACCATATCGCTCCTTTGCCGTTGAGGTCTGATGGTTTTAATATGTTACTAATAATTTTCCACTTGAGACTTTTTGTAATAATTGCCTCCTCGAATACAGCTGTGGTGTTCTCATTTCTCACAGTAGCAGCCACTAAGGCCTCCTTTACGCCACTATTTAGCCCCTCACTGATACATTCAACCAGGCTGGGTATGATTTCAGAATCATAAGTCACATCAGCAGCAACGATTAGATCGACTTCAGGTACTGTGTCTCTTCCCCACCATAAAGCATGGCAATCGATGTCATCTCTCATCTGTGATACAAGATCATTGGCTAGAAGAATACCATTAAGGTTACCGATTAACTGGGAATCACCATCTGTGATGGTCACCTTTCTGGCCTTCTCTGATTTCACCAAAGAGATGCCAACAACACCTGTACCTGCACCCAGCTCAAGAACATTCTTGCCCGTAACAATATCTGGGTTTGATATTAGGTACGAAGATAGGAATAATGCGGCCTCCCAAGTTCTAAGGCCAGTTGTCCCTTGCCCTGAGATCAGCCTTGGTGTCTCATAAATATGGACTTGGATCCCTCCATCAAAAGTGTAACTTATCAATTCTGTTTCAGTCACACATTTGGGCTTAGCTAGCACAAGTTCACCCATCATTGTGTATAATTGCTCATACTCATCTGTATCTGTGTCAATCAAGCTGGTTTGGACCAATCGCGCTAGAAACTGTTTCACATAGTATGGGTTGTGCGGCCTGATTTTATCAAGAGTATCAAGTATTTCAAAAGCATCCACCTTGTCAGGGATCTCTAGCGAGTGCAGTGGTACACGTTGGAGTAAATGACTCTTCAGTAGTGACATTTGGTAATATGCGATAACAACTTTAATAAGGAACGTGAATTTTTTGGGATCAACCTGATATATTTAACCGTCATAAAATGGCAGATTGGTCTACTGGAGTAAACGATGGATGTGAGAATATCTATATTAATCAGGCAGCTGTTCCTAGGACTCTTACTCTTTTCACACCGCCATCTGGAATGATGGTTAACTTCACATGAGTGAACTTTCCATCGCTACTAACTTCAAATTCATGCTCTTTGTCTGCCTGAGTCTTACTCTCTCCAACAAGCTCAACCCAGCCGGCATCATCATGGTCAGGGACATCAACATTACTATCCAACCCATGAACTGTGATCTTCTGTGGGAAGTTACCTCTGAAATGTGCAGTGTCAATAATGACTTTATTGATATTGGCCTGAGAACCAAGTTTAATAACGGCCCAGTCAACGTGACCAGGAGTTCTAGAGCGCTTCGTCTCCCAACCATCACCCATATCTTTACCTCTACCAGGCAGCAAAAGATTGCCTGCAGTACCGAAATGCTGGTCGGACCAAGCCACAGCGACACCGCCAAACTTGACGCTCGCATAATCAATAACCTCATTGGCTTGGATCGTAGAGAAGTTCGGAATGACTTGACCATACAGTCTGAATCTGGCAATACCACCATCCGGATACATCTTCAATCTGGCATGTGTGTAGGCGCCTTCAGTAAGCGCTCCACGAGAGAAAAAGTGACGTTGGGATGGGCCACACTCAATCTTCTCGATGACAGTCTCCCAAGTGGCATTGCTCCAGTCATCGCCAGTCACGTTGGCTGCCTCGACACTAATATGTGGGGCATGGTTACCATTGAAATATGCAGTATCAATCTCACAGGCAATCAACTTGGCACTTGAGACACCAAACTTGAAAACAACCCAATCGGCCTCCTCTGTGTTGTGTCTGCGTGTCTCCCAACCATCATACCACTTACCAGCAAAGACGAACTTGTGTGGATCAAATATTGGAGAGTGTGGTTGAATTAGGTTATTAGCTTCAGCAAACCATTCATCAGAAAAGGAAAGGACACAACCGTCCAGCTTTGCATTGATGACATCAGTGTAGAGTGATACAACTTGTGATTTAAAGTCCTCCTCAGAGAGTTCCTGGGTCATCTTAATTAAGTTTTATATGAGAGATATGAAAATATTGTTAGAAACGGGGAATCCCGCGAGGAACCAGAGCTTCTTATATAGTCTGGCTCAAAACAGGGCTCTTTTGAACCAATAAAGAGTGAATTTGACGATCTTATCAGTCTATCGGTAAATCCCGAAGATTGATCACGTGATAAAATCACTTTTACACGTGACTAGTATATATTGGAATTTTCCCCCAGATGTTCCGGGTAACCATTTAATTGTTGGCTTTTCATTTGTCGAGAAAAAAACGGACTGAAAAAATCACCCTCGAAGACACAACAATCAAAAAGCCAACGCAAATTTACTTCACAATGGCCCTAAAGAGATTCGCTACTCCTATCTTCAAGCCATACTGGCCATTCTTTGCTGGTGGTGTCATCGTGTACTGGGTTGTCGGTAAGGCAGCCGAAGCCTCCGCTGGTACCAGAGAGTTTGTCAATGATCCAAGAAACCCAAGATTCGCCAGAGGTGAGAAGCCAATTGAATTCAAGGATTAGAGAGATTATAACCTGTATGGGAGCATTAGAAACAGTTAGAGTGCTGAAAATCACTCCGTTCTGTGAGTGAAACATCTTTGAGAGATTGATATTCGTACGTGTGATGACATGAAATACAAAATATACTATAAGGTATTAGGGTGTAGGTTGGTGGTGGACTCCAAGTACAGAACACTTCATTGTCGACCCAGGTAGAAAGCAGGGCCCGGTCAATGTTTGATCAAACTATCTGCGCACAACATCGATCGCTTCAGGTACTGTAAACCGTTTAAGAACACACTTACCTTACACTGTCCAGTCTCTATAAGTTATTTTATTCGTAAGTCATGTTGGAATGCTCCTAGTTAAATATCTATATCATAGGTAACTGTTGAAGTGTTACTCTCCTTCAATATAACGTCTTTCTCTTTTAGCGTTCATCCAGCCAACGCGGCAAGATTCAAGGCCCTACTCAAGGTACCAATCAGCTCCTCCTTATCCTCAAGACCTACACTTAATCTCACCAAATTAGGGTCAACACCCCATTGCTCCACTTCCTCCAATTCCTCAAAATGAGCCAAGATAGTGTATGGACAGGCAATGGTAAAGTTGGTGCCTAAGGATGGGCCCTTACTCAGAAGGGCCTCGTTGAAAAAAACTTTGGCCTGTTCTGGCTTGTGAAAGACAAGAGAAATTAGACCTCCATAACCACCATTAGGCGTCTTAATGTCATCATAGTATGGCTTTGTTGGTAAAATTTTTGGGTAAAAGACATCTTTGATCAATGGGTTGCTTAGAAAAAGGTCGACAACTGCTTCACTAGTGGCATTCACCTTCGATGAGCGCTGCTCAAAATCACGAGAGTTTCTCTCGAGATAAATGGCATCTTCTGGCCAAAATAGATCTTCATAGTCAGAGGCAAAGTAGGACTTGAGAGATTGATAGTAGGGTGATTGTGGGTTCAACACTAATGAGCCAGCCATAACATTGGAATCACCCGAAAAGACTTTAGTTAATGAGGAGACAACCACATCAGCATACTTCAGCACATCAATGTTCAAGAAGTTACCGACAGTTTCATCAACAACAATAGGGAATTTGTAAGTGTTGGCAAGTTCTCTAATTCTCCTCAAATTTGGAGTACGCAACAACGGATTAGATGGACATTCGCAGAAAAAACCAAGAATTTTTTCACCTGATGATAACTTCTCCTCTAAGGCGATTAGAGAATCATCGTCACCAAACCCGTAAAAATGAACACCAGGACCAAACTTCTTCAAAATATTCAAAGTGTCAACGTAAGGAAATCCAAAACAAACAGATTTTTGTGGTTCCAATATACCCAGTAGTGCCAGATGTGCGTTAAATATGGACGCCATTCCAGAAGGGTAAAGAAATACATCACTTTCGTCAATAGCACGGCCAACATCGCCTAGTTTCCCGGCTATTCTCTTTCTCAAGATGATTTTACTCTCATCAGCAAATCTCAGATCCAAATTTCTCCCAAATCTTTCCTCAATGAACATACCACAGTCTTCGGTCTTTGCACTCAATTTTAGCTCTTGGAGAACATACTCACCCATACGCGATGAGATACCTTCACCGGAGTGTTGCCAGTATGCTTTGGCCAATTTCCAGTGCGATAAAGGAAGAAAAACAACAGCAATCTTAACTTCCTTTCTATATCCCTCTTCTTCCTTGGTTTGAGGGCCCATGGTTGACAACTGTAGAATTCTGACATTGGGGATAGAAGTATCTTCCTGTTTGGAAGCTTGAGTCTTAACAAATTCACGGCACCTTCTTGCAACATTGTAACTACCAAAGACAAACGCTTTCTCACCTTCACGTCCATATCTGTTCTCCAGGTAGGTGCAGAGTTCCTGGATCTTAGAGTGTATGAAGAAACGAGGATACCCAGAGTGCATCTTACTGACAACCCAATCCTCGCCCTTCTCGTAGCCTACTGTGGCTTCCCAAGTAGGAAGTGTGACAGAAACAGCATGTGGCGTGAAGTTAGGGATTGTGGCCCCAATTTCCTGGGAAGGAACTGTGCTCATTCTTATCTTGGTGCAAACCTTTTGATGAATCTATGGAACTGATTAACACTTGTTGACCAACTTTTTTCACATGACTCAAGTGACGAAAGAGAAAAAAAAAAAAAAAAAAAAATATCACAAAATGTTACATAACCCTTTAGTCAGAAAAAAAGTATTGGAACTAAATCAAACTAGGCTATGTTTCTATTTAAAACGCTCTTCTCGATTCCAACAAGTAGCCTTGAAACACCTTTTGTGTCCTGATGACATCACTGGGAATTGATATGAAAAACAATATATTTTCTTTTTCACAGAAATCTACCCTTCCGCTCTACAAAGACAAACCGTTCAGTCCATTATCCAAATCCGCTCAGTGGGAGAAGCGCAAAGCCATGATTTTTAAAGCAAGTGCCATCTTCTTTGCCTTTTATACATGTTACTATATTGGTCACTTCTTGAAATCTTCACGCATAGGCACCAATGAGGCAATTGATTGGTCAACAGCTCAAAACAGAGTCCGTGACGCCATGAAGTCTAGTTGGGCATCTTACGAAGCACATGGTTGGGGAATGGATGAATACTCTCCAATAAGTCACAAGGGTAAGAATATGGGCCCAGAACCTCTTGGATGGATCATTATTGACTCACTGGATACGCTCCATTTGATGGGTTTAGAGGATGAATTGAAGGTTGCTGAGAGCTGGGTGGCTAATGAGCTAAATTACGACTTTGACTACGATGTGAATGTCTTTGAGACAACAATCCGCATGCTCGGGGGATTGCTAAGTGCGCACTATCTCACCGGGAAGGAAATGTACTTGGAAAAGGCGGTGAAGCTCGGTGACAAAATAATTGGTTCGTTTGAGTCCCGCTCTGGGCTACCCTACGCTTCGGTCAATCTAAAGACGGGTAAAGGAAAACGCAATCATGTTGATGGTGGTGCAAGTTCTACTGCTGAGGTTGCTACATTGCAACTAGAATTCAAGCATTTGGCTTCATTGACTGGTGAATCTCTTTACTGGGACAAGGTTTCACAGATAATGTCAACATTGGATGCCAACACGCCAGAAGCTGGTTTGGTTCCAATTTATGTTCACCCAGACACAGGCAAGTACCAGGGCCAGCTAATCAGACTTGGGTCAAGAGGTGACTCCTACTATGAGTACTTATTGAAACAATATCTCCAAACTAGAGAGCCTGTCTACCAAGAGATGTACAAGGAATCCATTGCTGGAATGAAGAAGCATTTGCTTCGCTATTCTGAACCAAACAAGCTTGCCTTTTTTGGCGAGCTTGAGCAAGGTATTAATGGGCCGTTCTCAAATAAGATGGATCATTTGGTTTGCTTTATGGGTGGTTTACTTGCACTTGGTGCGACTGAAGGTCTGACGTTAGCACTTGCTCGAAAGCAAGAATGGTGGAATCCAACACGTGAAGAAGATATGAATCTTGCTCGTGAAATTACGCACACTTGTTACAAAATGTACGCGGAGACGACCACCGGGCTTTCCCCGGAGATTGTTGTCTTCAACACTGATAAGAGTGTGCAAAGTGATTTCATAATTAAGCCTGCAGATCGTCATAACTTGCAGAGACCAGAGACGGTAGAGTCCCTCTTTGTTTTGTCTAGAATTACTGGTGATGATATCTACAAGCAATGGGGTTGGAATATTTTTCAATCGTTTGAAACTTACACCAAATTGGCTGATGGTGGTTACACCTCTTTAAATGATGTCACTACTGGTGAAAAGCGTGACAACATGGAATCATTCTGGATGGCCGAGACGTTGAAATATTTGTATCTTTTATTTCAAGACGAGTCATCAGACACTACTATTGCAGATGCCGCCAAATGGGACTTGAAAAACATTGTCTTCAACACAGAAGCACATCCTTTACCTATTTTGAAGAACATCAGATTCAAAACTGGCTGGGAGAGAAAGCATGTCGAAAGCAATGCTGGTAAGGTAAAGGAATATACTAGTGATTGGAGTGCGGCTAAGCTTAATCCGTCAGCCAGTGCAAATATTAAAGAGGACCTCCTGAAAGTGAAACCTAATAGATAAATCAACCAGTTAAAATTTGATTACCGTTTCCAATCGTCTGTCATAACTCATTTATTTGTTTTTGGATCTTTAAAGGGATTACTGGTTTTGAACCCGCTACCATCAGTTCTCTAGACTTTGGTTTCGAGCACTGATATTTACTCGAAGATTCTTGGACAACTCTATGCGACGTAGCCTAGCCATGCTGTTCCTATACCAATAGCCCTCTAGTCCCGAAACCATCCAGATACTCTGGAAGTTGGGAAGTTAGTCTTACGCCAAGAAATACGCTATCCAATGATGAGACGAAGCTATATCTGTTTATCTTTAAATCACGTTGGAAACCCCTCTGCCTACGGTATTCCGAATAAAGTCACTCCCTCTTTAAACCTTTCTATCTTGGGATATTTGTACATTAATTCACGTTCAGATGAAAAAGAGGTCGATGGAACAAGTGTTTGGAAGAGGCATGTTTTAAACTTGTCGTTTATTTGGAACATAGTCTTCGGCGAATCTTGATTTAATAAATGTAAATTGGCTCTTAGTGTCCCCTTAGCCAAACTTGCTTCACATATTGATCAATTATACTTCTGTCTCAGTATCTCCTTTGGCCCATAAGGAGTCTCTTAAACTCTCTTACTACATAAGAAAAATAAGAAACTCCGCTTTCACATCTCTCTAGAAATTTCAAAAGATTGCAACTGGCGGCGGTGCTCGAGTAGCAAATGTTTCAAGAGGTGTTTTGCTCATTGGCTAGAGTAAACCTGTTCCGTTTTTGTTTCGTTTGAGACTATAGCGAGCTATAACCAAATCAGGACTCAGATAGCTGGGGATATCAGCGAAGGCAAAGAATCTCTCTGAGATCTACATTGTTATGTGATGTTTGGGTGTTTGAGTGCTGTCAACTCATGCATGGATGTGTCAAAAGTTTGTAGAACTGCAAATTAGAAAAATGCACTAATTGGGTTGATTCTGTTTTAGTGTATAGGCTCCAAAGTGTAAAACACAACACTTCATGTCTTCTCATGGTTGAGTCACCGTCGGCCTCTCTGTTATTGTTCGAAAACGGCCAGATTACAATATTTTTGAAGAGTCCGATCGTGTGCCAAAGAACGCATCATAATACAGCGACTTATGAGCAGATGCAATACATACTCCTTCGCACCAAGCTAAACAACAACAGTGAATGAGTCCAAGGTTTCTCTATTAAAGTAGGGCTATTGCTTTCAACAGAGATTTTCACTCCAATCTCCAATAGAGTCGACAGGTGGGAAAAGACGAATGAGGTTATATACTATTAGATAAGGCCACGGCAAGAAAATACTACTTCGATCGAAGTACTTCTATGAATGAAATATCACAAGCTAATTGAAAACAAAAGGTAATAACATGTGAGATTGTCCAATTTGGACCCTTTCATTGTTGAAATTGTGAGATATGTACAAGCATTTTAAATATAATCGGATAATCCGGCGGTGAATATCAAGGCTAGTAACTTAAACTATACATATTACTACATATACGCATAGATATGCCTCTATCATATATTCGCCAACATCCCCAAACTTTCAAGTATTATTACAAGAACCTATGTAACATATCTACACAACTCGGAGTGTTTATGATGAGAGTTTTAGTGCATTAAAAATTCCCAGCTACAATATCATGAATAATTGTCACAACTACCTATTAATCATATACTTCTTTTTGGACCAAAAACAAAGGAATCGTAGCTACAGAATGATCTACCTTTATTATGTATACTCAAATATCACGGAGAAAAAAATATACAGTACTTTTACATAACTGGTAGCGGCCTTCCCACGAAAACAGCTTTCCATTTGATAACATCTACAATCTTTGCTTCTCCATTTTCGAGCTTGAGTAATCCTAAGGGTGGATTCACTGGCTTCAAATCTCCAATCAGTCTCTGTGTTGTGCCAATGAAAAGGGTCGCCTTCTTACCCTCCAACTCCAGTTTCCCAAATTTGATACCGATGTTTGATTCCTGTGTGCTCTTAGATGTATTATCGAAGATATTAGATGGTATATCTCTGAATTTGCTATCGAGATCACTCGTGTTTGTGCCACTGGGCAGTGTATCCGGCAAATGTAATTCTCCCTGAATCTCGAGCACAGCAGTACCCAGAGGGGTAATGAAGGTGGTATGGTTCACGTGTGGATCGTATTTCAGCTCACAAAACATAGCCTGTCAGTAATGGTACCCAGAATCGTAGAGACCTCTTAGTTCTTTCAGAGTAAAAATACAGGCTTCAGGTGAACTCATCTAAAAAAAATAATGACTACGCGAAAACATACATCAACACATCATAACTTTTTGGCTTAATTAATCTTTTTTTAACGCCACAACCAGTTTCTCTTTGCACAACTATCACCAAGAGAACTCAATAACAATCACAATGTGGTTTTCTAGTTCTTATGAGGATCAGCTGACATCAATATCGACACGCATTACTACCACGCAGCGCACACTGGCGTCACTCAACAACTCCAAAGCAACGGTTCACCACATTGCCCTTGTTCATGGACCTTTGCTATACTTTTCCATAGTACTAACAATCCTAATACGAAGGGGATTCACCTTTTCTCTTCTGTCACTCAAAGACTGGCTGGTGGGTGCGGGACTGCCGATGGTGATTTATGGCTTGTATCGCTTGATAAATTGGTTGATACTTTACAGGATCGCTAGAGCAGAGTCCAGATTGGAGAGGTTTAAGCTTCAGCACGAAGATAAGATCAACGAGATTAAACAGAAGACCAAGTACGATGCGACTCTGGCACTTCTGGCTCGCTTCAGTGATGGTGTTGACCAAAAGTCCTTGAAGAGGGAGATGGATGCTGAAATCGCTAAAAAGAGGCAACTCATTGAACAGTTGGAAAAACAGACTGACCCTGATTCATTGAACACAAACAGGGGAACATCAGGATGGCTAAGCGGGGTCATTGAATCCATTGGTGGTGATTTGGGAGCTGAGCACAGGTATGCTTTGATTTGCTCATGTGGACAGCATAACGGACTAGCGCCACCTGGGATGAAACCTGTACAGGTCAGATATGTTTGTCCAAACTGTGGAAGGGATAGTTCGCTCGCTGGAGTTCATGGTCAAGATATGGCTAAGTTACAGTCAAGTGCTGAAAAAGTCGAGAATGATAATGATACTCATACCCCAGAAAGCTCCAACAGTAATGTGGAATTCAGCGAAGAGTTTAAAACCAAGGAGTAACAATTTAAGCGATTGATTTCATCAGATAAGTGATAGTGTAGCCGGTCGTTTGCTTAAACAATCATGAACGGCAATTCAGGCATTCAGAAATTCACTATCAGAAGCTAAACAAAGTATTACTACAAAACATCTCAATAGTAAACAGCTTATGTATTCAGTGCCTAGAAGTTTTTTATCTATGCAGACAACTCCATGATGGCGTTGACAATGTCACCATCGTGCTTCTTCAAAGCAGCAACAGCTTTAGCTCTAGAGACACCAGCTTGCTCAACGACAACGTTCAAGTCGTCAGCATCAACACCAGACTCATCAACTTCGCCTTCCTCTTCGACCTCCTCGGTCTTGTCCTCCAAAGAGGCAGCTTGCAAGTCAGCAGTGATGGAGGCTGGGTCCTTTGGAGCCTCACCGGAAGCATCAGCTTGAGCTTGGGCCTCTTGCAATCTTTGGGTCAAGTCCTCTAGCTTGGCCTCACCGAAAACAATGTAAGTACCAGCAGCAGACTTGAAGACATCTGGTTGGTCAATGGCGTAGATTTGGTTACCTCTCTTCTTGAAGGTGACACGGGAAATACCTTCAACCTTTCTCAAGTTCAACTTGGCAATGGCTTGACGGGCCTTCTTTTCGTTCTTGGAGAAGATAGAGACTTCAGCACCTTGTGGGATTTCTTCAATGGACATTTTTGTATATAGTTGGTTGAGATTCTTTATGTCGAACACCGGCTTCGTCGACAAATTTTTCACTTTTTTTCCTTGGTTGAGTTCAATGTCGAAGCCTGGAGAGAGGCCGGGTAAGATAAACAAATTAGGTAACGTATTACGTTATCACAATAGACACAACAAACTACAAGTACAGTCGACACGTTACCCAAAGCCATTGCTCGCTCTGCATGTTGTGATATATGCTCTATGTACATCATTAACCCATTCCAGAATGAACTCTTGCATCCCTTCCTCCTATTGGGATCGCTCCGAACCGCTGCGGTGGCCAAATGATATTTGTTGCCTTCCCCAAAACCAACCCACAACTAATGGGCCCAAACTTGTTGCTATCAATCGAGTGGACATTATCACCCTCAACCCAGAGATGAGCCCTCGGCACAGTGGTTAATTCTCTAGGATATGGATACCTCGTTTTTATTGTGTCGCCCTGGATCCCTTTAACACGCTTGCATAGAACCTTCTCTGGGTTCTCTGGTGATCTGAACAGAATCACATCGTCTAGATGTATATTGCGGGGCGACTTGGCCCCGAGTTTCCACAGTATCACCCAGTCTTGTGTGAGTGATGACGGGTTCAATGTAGGGCGCATGGAGGATCCCTCGATTTTCCCAATGTACACAACTTGTGTGTTCACAACAACTACAACGGGAAGCCATGAGAGCATGAATACCGTTGCTTTGGATGCATATTTAAGAGAAGGATGGATTCGGCCAAACATATGAGCCTAGGAACAATTAGCTGCTGCTGGAGCTAAGTTGAATGATGAGTGTTTCCTCATAGTTGAAAGATTTCTGCTCTTCGGTATTGTGGTGTGTGGATGTTGAGAGAGGTCGGTTACCCTAAACAGTTTTGTGTCATGTTCCAGGTTGATGAAGTGCTTTGAGAGTTTTTGAGATTCTTTGATGGAAAAATGCATCATCAATATTTGCTGGCCAATATAAACCATATCATAAAGCAATTGATAAAAGTTTTAGTACGTCTCTATCATAAAATTGACAAATTGTCTATCCAAGAACCTATAGGTTGAAATAGGAAGCCAGACATAGGTAACTTCTTAGCTGTAATGGCTTCTATAGACATTGGACTATTTATTTTCCCTAGATATAATGTAGTTGACTGCTTTAGCATACGAAGACTTGCATTGTACTACTATTGCGGATGGTTGGCAACCACTGGGCATTTAGACCTCAATGTTTGAGGCATCTACTGAAGGAATGAGGAACCAATTCTGCATGCTACATTGCTATAGACTGGCCGATTTCAGAACACTTATAGGACCAACGTCCAAGTTAGGGGTAACTTATATTATGTAAATATTTTACAGTTGCTTATCTGTGAGTTGATGTCGAGGATACGATAGATATGCGTGAATAATGGGCTATTGGAGATCCAAAAAGATGGCTAAAATTGAATAATATACCGAATCCATATCAAATATGCGAATGAGTGAATGCTCTCCTATGATTTATGCTGATTATCACTTAGTCAGTTTGACCAAAAACTCCCGTACATCTTTTTGCTATGGTTGATATTGGCAAATTGGCCATTGGCCTCTGAGTGCAATATTTACTGCGGGCTAAGTACGAAGATGCTGCATTCACACAAAAACTCACTATAGGTATGGAGTGAAGGCACTGGGCAAGTTTGATTGAGATTGTTTCAACTCTATGACTATGATATCGAAGTCTTGAATCTCAGTCGCCATAATCACTAGTTCCCATTCTTCAATTGAATTTGATGCCCACCATGAAGATCCATCTTGATTATGGTAACTTCAAAGTGATGGTCACTTCTTTTAGGTGAGTCTTTCAAGAAATTTATTGCTCTGATGACAATATCGTTCGAAGGTACAGCGCCGTTGAGTTTAATCAAAGAAGGAAGGAATTGCGTGCTTTCTATAAATGAGGTGGATTGAACTGATGCCATATACTCCGATATTCTTGCCCACGGGAATGGTTCGTTGTAGAGTTTGTCTGCTAGAAAGGATGGTATGAAGAATGCTCGTTTTCTAGCACGACTTTCCATACTTCTAGCTAGCATAGTTCACGCAGTAATACAGCATCTGATTTTTCATATCAAAAGAGTTAGCGAATTGCTGGTATTGTGATTCGTTGATTTTTCCAACTGTCGCTGTAGATCCTACCACAGTTCTTAGTCATTTTCTTTCTACAAGATCTGGAAAGGTTTGGCAAAATCGTAAATTTTTGTAGCGAAATCAGACCCTGAATGAAGCTAGCTCAAGGTATCACCGACACCAAAATCAGAACGAATATACCCCAATCGGTTTCTTCATTTCACCAGTGGTATGATTGATAAACCCTGTCGCTTTGCTACCCCCAGAACAAACGAATGATGCAAACCCAACCAATCATAGTCTCTCAATGACTCCTTAATCACGTGCAACCGTGACATATTTTCTCACGGTCCGTAACTCGGACCGCTCAACCCTCCAAAACAAAAATTCTTGAAATAGCGGTGCTTCTCCCTCGTCAGCAGTCTTTTCTAGAGAAACTCTTTAAACTATACAAGATGAGTATTAAGGAGAAACTTGAATCAAATAAACTCGGACGATTCGCTCTCTGGTTCAAGGACTTTTGTATAAAACAGTGGTTTTTCATTGTACTTGGTATCCTTATCGGTGTCGCCAAAGCCGCTCCAAACTTTGCACGCCATGGTGGTTTGATTAAGGGCGAGTACAGCATCGGGTACGGTGCTGTTGCTGTGATTTTCTTACAGAATGGACTGTCTATGAAGAGTCGTGACTTGCTAAAGAATCTGGGGCATTGGAGACCTCATGTCACAATATTGATTTTGTCCTTCTTTGTAACCTCAGGTACGATGTTCGGAATTTGTTCTGGAATTTTGAAGACTGGCGACCCACACATCGACAAATGGGTTTTACTGGGACTCATTGCCACTGCAACTTGTCCAACTACAGTGTCATCCAATGTGGTGATGACTACCCAGGCCAATGGCAATGCCGTATTGTGTTTGTGCGAGGTTTTTATTGGGAATATCATTGGTGCCTTCATTTCACCTTTACTATTGCAGATGTATGTGAAAAATGAGTTGTGGGAGTTTGGAAATCCTGCGAATGGTACTTCATTTTCAAGACTTTATGCAGATGTGATGAAACAGTTGGGCTTAGCTGCCCTGTTACCTCTATTTGTTGGTCAAGTTATTCAGAACATTTTTCCAAAGCAAACTAAATGGTTCTTGACAACTTTCAAAATGAACAAAATTGCGAGTTTCTGTTTGATTTTGATTATGTTCTCTTCATTTTCCACCGCTTTCTACCAAGATGCATTTACCTCTGTTCCAAAGGCCACTTGTATATTCTTGGTGTTTTATAACATTGGAATTTATCTGTTCTGGACACTGATTAGTTTCTGTGTGGCAAGACCTTGGTTCATCCTCAGCATTTTCAAGAATGAGCCTACTGAAGAATCATCCAAGCTTTATAAATACAGCTACAAGATCTTCAGACCTTTCTACTATAACAGAAGAGACACGATTTGCATCATGTTCTGTGGCCCTGCAAAGACAGCGGCATTGGGTGTGTCTCTACTCTCTGCCCAGTACGGTGATGATTTCGAGTACTTAGGGAGACTTGTGATGTCTCTGGTGCTCTATCAATCACTTCAGGTTATCACTGCACAGGTTCTTGTGCACTGGTTTAAAAAATGGGAGGCTAAGGATCACTTGGATGAGCTATTGGACGAAGAAGAAGTAGTTGGAGATGATAAACAAGAATCAGCATCAGTTCAAGGGAGTGATGATCGTGAAATTGTTGAAGAAACTGGTGGTGAAGAGAAAAAATGATGAGCTACAATTGGTCATAGAGAGAACTAAGTAATAATAGTCAGTCACATTAATCAAAATCTACATCGCGCATTTTCACATCTTAATAATACACTTTAGTAGCCATCTAAAAAGCAACATCCCAAATTGCTAGTGGACCTTTTTCATTATAGTTCGCCCTCGTGACAAACATGCTCTCGTTTCTTGACCCATAAATCTGTTTTGAAACAATTTGGGCACCCAAGAATTGAACATTGGCAAACCCTTGTTTCTTCCATTCTGGGAAGTACTCCGGCATCTTGCTGAACTTGATTGAATTCGGTACTTGTGTGAAATTGATTGAGGCGCCAGTAGATGCATTAGCCTGGAAGGCGGATGCAGCAGCGGATTGGTTATTGAACTCCTTGCCAATCAAATGATCATCTATAACCTTGGTGTTGAGTGCTTCCAGAAAGCCTCCAATCTTACTGGTTTTGCCGATGATTATTATATTATCCCATGCACTCTGCCTCTTCTCTAAATCGTTAATCTTCGAGAGGACATGATAAATGGTAGCTGAGATGCGGAAAATGAGTTCCTCACACCCACGGAAACGTTCCTTACCCACAGAGATCTCATTACCTTCGTCATCAATGAATTTATTACGTTCTAATTTTGAGTTCTCTTCCTGTGCGCTATTTTTCTGTCTTTCACGTTCTTCAAGTATCTCTCTCGTAGATTTTGAAGAAGTGATGATTGATGCAACATCGAACTCATCATCCTTGTTGTGTGAAAGTCCATCGATGCCGAAGAAGGACTTTTTCTTTTCATCATCACTCAAGACTTCGTAGATGTGGGACTGCTTTAGAGCTTCGATCTGTGATGGCGATAAGTTTGGTAAGGACCTGGCCAAGGATTGAGATATGCTGGCGCCACCAACTGGAATAGTGCGTTGAGCAAACTCAATGACTTCATAATCAATGACCGGGATGATTTCTGTCTTTTCAAAGCCAATGTCGACAATCAAAGAGTTAGGTTGAGCGCCATACGCGTACACAGAGGCCAAAGACTGAGGAAGAATGGTGAAGGTGTTCAATTCCATTGACTCAAAAACATATTTGGTAATTTCCTCGATATCAAGTTTTGACCACTGTGATGTGGATACTAGCGTGAAGGGCACATTAGAGACATTTGGGTTTTGTTTCAGGATCGATTTGTAGATTAACTTTAAGAGGAAGTTAAAGGCTCCAATGTCGGTGATTTGGCCCTTTTGAATAGGAAATACGGCGGCAGATTTATCGCCAGAGGTGGAAACAAACGCACCTGGAATACTTGGATGCTTATAGACTTTTGTTGGGATCTCAAGAGTTGGTGGAGAATAGGAGTCACCCAGACCAAACTGGACTAGTGTTGTTTGGGACCCAGGTGCCATTATCTGAACCAATTGTTAGTGATTCAGCTAGAAAAAGTAAAAGAGGTGAATATGATAGACATACCAGATAATGTTCTTCACGGAATGGAGCCATTTTGTATGGTTTGGTAGGATTGAAGATCACAGACTCGATCGCTTTTGTTTTTGTTCCCGTTGTTGTTTGTCTTGGATTTTTGATACTTTTCTTTAGATTTTCGCGAATTATTGAATTGAATGAGATTTGAAAGCGAAAGCACTACGTAGGAAATATGGTAATAAGAAGGAGAGATTCGTCTCTATTCAAACCTAGATGAGCTACAGTAACCTTGAGGTATCACTTCCCATTAGTTACAGCTCAACAAGAGCAATATGAAAGAAATTACCTTTTTGGGAAGTTTAATTACGTGCAGTTACCCTCCTTCATGCTCGCGCGTTCTGCAGGAAAATTTCGTGTAATTTGCAGTTCACTCTCCGCTCAATGATTGTTTCTAACAGAAGAAGCTCGTTATAAGCTGCTGGTTCGGTTATCTGTGTCTACGTCACCAAGAGCTGAAACTGTTAGAGTTTGCTAATCATTGCTTTGAATCATAGTGTTTCTCCCGTATTGACAGATCCCTTGAACACACTATGGCTAGACTTACTTCAGGAATAGTAAGAAACAGACCTGGAGACCCAATTGAGAAAAAAAGGGTCAGAAAGTACAAACCAGGGACAAAAGCTCTTAGGGAGATCCGCAAGTTTCAGAAATCTACTGATTTGTTGATAGCTAAGTTGCCATTTGCGCGTGTGGTTAGGGAGGTTGCTTTACAATATGCTGGCTACGACTCTGCACTGAGATGGCAAAGTGTCGCAATTCTAGCACTTCAAGAGGCTACCGAGGCTTTTTTGGTGGGCTTGTTGGAAGACACCAATCTACTGGCGTTACATGCAAAACGAGTGACCATTATGCAGAAGGACATCCAGTTGGCAAGAAGAATACGTGGAACTTATTGAGTAAGGGAAACGATATAGATCAGGTTGTCTCAGGAGGCTTAAACCCTGTTTACTATTGTATTATAGAAGTACCAATGTTTGTTTAAAGTCCATAAACACAGAATATCATTATATCATTAATCTTGCATGATCGCATACCTCCTCTCATATCTGCTCCACATAATTATATGGTGCAAGACCCTGCTCTCCAGTACGAGAGTTCTCACATTCCCACCAACCATCTTCTTGCATATGAATCACATAAAGGATATCGTTCTCCTTGAACGATAGCTCCCCTTCAATAGTGGCACTGAAGTCAAACAATGCCTTTACGTGCTTCAAAATTCTTCTTCCACTGGATAAAACACTCGGGAAGCCATGCAGTTTCGCCTGTAAGCTGATTGATGACCTGGAGTTGGATCTGAGCCCTGCATGGAACGAGGATCTCTTCATTTGAGATTGTTTCTTGCTTGGGGAACACATTGACTCTGGCTCTTGTATGATCATAGACTTTGGTCTGATGATTGTCGTATTGTTCGTTTTGGAACTGGATACCGATTGACGGAATTGGTCCTCCTGCGTTTGGGAGTGGATCTCTTTGAACTTGTTCATGTCTCCATTCCCACCAATCTTCAAATCTTCTAATGTGGCACGAAGTGGATCCTCATTGGTCAAGTCTACAAATGGGGTGGAGTTGGTCGCTGTCTGTTGTGACTTGGTATTGTCCAAAATGAAGGATTTTCTGTTGGATAGGATTGATGATCTCTTGCTAACGACGTTCACCACGTCTGAATTTCTCGAGCGACGACGGGATGGTGAGTTCCAGTTTTGCGAGGAGCGAAGTTCGGTGTTTGCGCTCTCAGATAAACTAGACATTGAGGTAGGATTGGAATAAGAGCTCTGAATAGCATTGGATTGATGTGAGAATTGTGTTGAAGGATTTGAAGAAGGATTTGAAGAAGGATTTGAAGAAGGATTAGATATGGAAGTCTGACCATCTTCCGATGGTGGTGGTCTTCTTTGCATTGTGACACGGTTGTTTATGGTCTTGATAGTATTGTGAGAGTGATGGTGTGCATGTGAACTGCCTGGGTCCAATGAACGATGTGATTGTTGCTGGGGCGGTTGTTGAGGAACCAACGTTTGTTGAGTATGGGTGGAGTATCTTGTGGAAGCAGATGTGGATCTTGTCTCTGAAGTGGAGTAATCCTGATCGTTGTTCAAGTAATCAACGAAGCGTGGGGTTGTTGGAAGTTCCGTGCTTGTCTGGAACTTGGAGACGAAAACAGCGACTTCCTTCATTGGATCACAGAGTTCGAGAGCCTTTCTCAAGTTCTCACAACTGGTATCATCATTGACACATGTGGTTGAGATGAGATTGGAATATTCCCAAAGTTGCTTGACTAAAAACTCCACTCTTTCCTGTTCCATCTGTTGAAGAAGTTGTGATGAAGATGACCACTCCTGAACCCAGTACTTGTTCAATTCTTCCAATTTGGCACAATTAACTTGGTACTCTGTTCTAATCTCGGATACAGTCTGCTGTTGCTTATAAATCTTGTCCCTATTCTTTTCCATTTCCCTCCCAAGTAGAATATGGTCTTGGGCCATATAGCTGTTGAGCTTTCCTGTTTCTGCCTGGTATCTCTCTTTTAACTTAAGCACATTCTGCAATAGCATTTTCTTTGTGCTCACTAAGTTTTCCACGCTTGATTCAACCTGTTTTTTTCTCCCATTGAAATTTGATAAAAATGACTCCAACTTGTCATAGATATTGAACTTGATTTTGCGAGACTCATTAAGATGTTCCTTGGACACATACTCCGTTTCTGATTTCAAAGCTAGCAAGGTTTCGCGCAGCTGGCCTGTTTCATAAATTCCAGTGATGTTGAATCTCTTTGAAAGGCCATGTATTCTGCGGGAATAGTCTTCCTCGATGGCAATTCTTTCCCTTAGAAACTGTAGAAGCTCCTCCATTGTTTGAGAGCCTTGGTTCATTTTGCTCAGGATGATCTCCGAGCCTCTGTCATCGCGACCCCAGAAATTACCGGCAAACGATGGCGCTGTGATAGTGCTCATTGTACTCTGTGTCTAGTCGGATTCTAAGAGTTAGATTAAAGATCATTCCAAGATTTCAGCCATGTATTTTTCAGCAACAAGTTTTAATTTCTTGGATTTTTTTGTTTACATTTTTCCGAATCGGGGAAATTGCCTACAGATAGATGCGAAGTACCTGGCATCACGCCTTTATAGGTTAAAAACTTCTTCGTAGTCGTCATAGACTGATCTAACTTTGACCGAGTTGTCACATCTAGAAATTCCGAACACCAAACCACCCAAGTTAACTCTCTTCAAAGATGGCATCCGCTGAATTATTCTTTTGAATTGCCGTCTCATTGAATGGCAAATCAACTTAATAATTACATCCCATTTCTCTTTAGATATCAACTGCGTGGACAGTTCATTAATCTGCTTAAACTTATCAAGTCTCAAAGAGGTTGATATTTTAGAGGACTGGGAGTTCAATGGAATTCTGTTTTTCAAAGACAGCAATAAATGGTTGTATAAGATTCTGAACTCATCTGGGTTGGTCTTGATTAGTTGCAAGTTAGAGTCTGTTATAGATTCTGCCTCCGGAAGTTGATAGTTCAAACCAGTCTCGAAACGCTTCTTGAAGTCCTTGAAACAGGTTTCTTTAACAAGGCCCTTCAAGGTCCGGCGACCTTCAATGCAAATATCACAATGACAGGTATTAATGTAATTCAAAAAGTTCAAACCAGAGTCATCATCCTCCTCCACCCTATCAATATTTTCATAAACAAGCCAATTGTAGAACCAGTCAACAATAGTCAAATCTTCACACTTCTTCAAATGTTCTAGAATCTTTTTGAACATCAAGTGACGTTGTTGAAGGATAGTGTTATTGATTGGTGCCTTTAAAGTGTTTGAGCGATCAAGCTCAAATCTCTCAGTCTTGACAAAGATCGGTAGGAATGGGAAATCATTCAAGTTTATATAGAAGAATCTCAACTGTGAACAAAAACGTTTCATAACTGTGTCCTCTGTCAATATTGAGTCCCATTGGATCTGAAAGTTGAACTGAGATGACGGTGGAATAGAAATGAACGATAACTTTTCCAGATAGATGTCGTCACCAACAGCTTTAAACCAGTTAGCAAATAGATTCAAAATGCAGTGATTGCAAAGAACACGCTCATGACAGTTCAGTTTGAGTTCCAAGTTTCTGATATTCTTCAGTTCAATGATTTCTGCTAATTTGTCAAAGGATATAGGATTATTGTTGTGATGGACGCTTGAAATGGATAGAGTTTGGATGTTATTTAACTTGGAGTAATGCTCTGGGAGTGTCACTGCATTGATAAACATTTCATAGGTTGTTGGCGTGTTTAGTTGCAACGAAGACAAGTTCTGTAGCACAGCCCAAGTGGATGGTTCAATAACAAGATGAGAGTTGTCATCGTTCATCTTGTACTCATTTTCAACCAAAATGGACAAGTCCACACAAGATGCTGGTAAACTGTTTAAGTCCTGAATGTTCAATATCTGGAAGTTTTGCAAGTTTAGGATATCTTGCTTCACCAAGTCCTTCGAATTTTGTAAATCTTCATACTGGTAGGTGTACTTGTTGTAGTTGTGTTTGATCAGGTGATCATGGTTATACTTCAATAAAGATCCAAATTTCTTCAAATTACTGAGATCCAAATTCTCTAATATTTGTAAATTGTTATCGTTTGTTAGGAATAGGTCGTAGAGGGAGTCATAAATATTGGATTGCAATTCATCGTAACTTTGAAATGTTGGCGTGCACGAAGTGTCAATGATAATCTCCTGGATCAACGGGACCAACTCTTCAGGGTTTGAGTGTAAAGATGCCAAAAACTTTGGAAAATTCTTGTTCAAATCGAGCAAAGTGTAATTGGAGTCGAAATGTTTGAACTTGCTGTTGATATCGTCAATGATTAATATCTTCTTATACAATCTGACATTGATCATTGTGTTAAAGAACTTGCAGGTTTGAGATAATGAGACCAGGTCACTTTGAGACTCGACGCAATCTGAGATGAAATCGATGATCTGGAAGGGCAAGTTCTCAAAACTGTTGGCAATGGCCTGATCGCCTTCTTGTATGTTTGCTAGGTTAAGTTGGGACTTTAACCGTCTCTGTTTCAATTGATATTGCTTGTTAAACAGAGCCCAGTCCAATGGCAGTGATTTCGGAAGGGATGCAGGGGTTGATCTTATTGGGGTGGAGGTCAGATTCCTGAAACTGGAGCCACTGAGATTCATTGCAGTAGAGCCACCGACGCCACCAACACTGAATCCAAGAGCAGAATTGAGTCTTCTCGGAGTTGGTGAATGACTGACATCCATCATTTCTTCATCAAGAAACTCTCTATTGATGAAGGAGTAGCTGAATTCGTCGGTGAGTTGCTGTTGCTGTTGGAGATTGGAGTTGTGGAAAGGGATACGAGCAGTTCCTTTGAAGGAGCCCATGCGGGAGTTGTTTGCTGAGCCATATGGAGTAGTGTTAGGTGTCTGGACTAGTTCATTCATGGCGTCCTACTGGTAGATTACGGTGTGTTGTAGAAGAGGTTAGACAAACCCCAAATTGCAAGTTCCAAGTCAGACTTCCAAGACTTTGTGCCACTCGTTACCTGTAACCCGGATTTGAACATGGATTTTTCAGCTCCTGGTGAGTCCAACACTTTAAGCCTAACAGAAGGTAGGGTTTGTTGTTGAATCAGTTCATCCGGCATATACTGTAGCCCTCCTTCCAAAGAGCTATGAACTGGATTAGTTTCTGAATCCGGATGTGACACTTATGATTGACAGCACTGAACAAATGTACCTCGGAATCACCAGTTATTTCGAAGTTCCTAATTCGTTATTGCCTACCAAGACTACTTGCATACTGTGATCTCCTCAGGATGGATCCTAATCAAACTAGAAACCTAGAAAACAAAGCCAGTAAAAGGCAACTTGAACAGATTGGAAGCCGTTAATTCTCAATCGAATCTAGATTTGGGGAAGATCATGGATATCTACTTGGCTTGAACCCATTTTACGCTTTTTTTATTAACGCCTTTTAATAGTTACAAGATCAGAAATGTACAAGCAGACGGTCGCCAATGGTTTAAAATCTTCAAGGAATAACCAGAGTAATTAATAGTGGTCAAAATCATAAATCTCCTATATCTGTTTTGTTGGCTATCATTAAGGACACGGCAATCTGAAAATACTAAAGACACACACGAGCACACAGGAGCGGGAATTGAATTTAGGTCAAAAAACCGAGGGCCATAATAGCATCAGATGCATAATGATCGACCTAAATATGACTTGCAACATGTAAACGTCTGTAAGTTTTAAAAGAGAGAAATTAGATTATGTTCCGATGATTGGAACAAGGGAATTGGGGATATATGTGGTATTGCGTATTGTATTTCGAATATGAAGAAGAAGGAGGACTAGACCAAAAAGTGCACGTGTAATCTTGGATTACACCATTTTTTGAAGTCAAGCTTCACTCAAGCTAATATAAATCTAACAGTTGCTCTTTGGTATAGACCTTCTTTTTAAGCTGAGTCCCGTCTAAATAGGTTTGAGACGGGGCGGCCTCCGGTGGGCTGCATGAGATCACATGAACCAACAGGTACGAAATGACACGGGCCACAAGTCCGATGTATACCAGATAGAAAAACACGGCTTTATAACGGACGAGGATTCGCTATGGTTTGTTATAGTGGGGTCTTAGAGATTCACTCTTTTGAAATTGGTAAAGTGTTCTGGAGGATAAGATGTTCCACCTTTTTGTGGAGTCTAGTCGTGGCTTAATTATGCTAGATTTTTCACTAACACTTTAGCTGGAGGTAGACAGGGGTGTCCACTGTCCTAGATTCATTAACGAGGTGATTTCATTAAACAGAGAAAAAATTGTGTATCTGTAGGTGGATTGCGACGTAATCAAGGTTAGATGATTTTGGTTCACAAGTTTCAAGACTTGATATCAATTATAACTTCTGAGATACCGTTTAATTTACGATTGATTATAGATCGTTGAGTTAAAACAAAACTCTCTCATATGTAATATTGCCCTATATTTGTTAGTTTTCTCTTAGCAAGTCTACGCTGGTTCCAAGACTTTCATTTGACAAACTACTGACGAATAGTTCCTACTTGAGTCATAAGACCTCTACAATTTACCTCCCTCAACATTGAAACAGTAGCATTGATACCAAGGATTACACTAAAGGACATAAGCTGGGAAAACGTGACTCTATAGACCACAGAAATGCTAGCTGCGTGGAAAGAAGGAATCATGAGAATTTTAAACATACGTCGCACAGACTCAAACGAGTGAATCGAAAGATCCAGAGCAATAGCTTGTGAATACATCCTATCTGGCTCTGCAAATCAAGTTACTACCTGGATTGATCTTTCCCCGGAAACTAGTCTGGGAATAAGGTTACCAAAATGGAAACCAAGCTGGTACTTCTTCTAAATCCTTATGGATACCATTACTTTAGTTGTCGCAGCACAGTTGAGATAATAAGATCTGAGTCATGGCTAATGGATACAAGAAACTCTTCGTTTGGATTCTTGTCAATGTAGTCGCTATTGATGAATGGCATGCCTTCTTCACTGTGCAACTTATACCATTGGCGCATTTTGAAGTGCTTTTGGTCCACGTGGGGAAGACTTTTGAAAATAGCCTCTTTCAGACACCATGCCCCACTAAGGAGATTCACGATACCGTCTGTGTCTTGAATATGTTGGTATTCTTTAAAGACTGTAAGTTCTCGTTCGTGAAGGACCCGTTGTGCGAATCGGTTTGTCGTTGCTGAATTGATTCCATCTCGTTCAACTAGTGAAGCTATTCGACTGATTCGAAGAAGATCTATTCCGAGACCCAAGACCTTAGCCATTTTGCCATTTTTGAGTATTAAATGATCATTCATGCATGGGCTGACCTCTGTGAAGATAAGTCCAAAAAATAATGGAGCTTATATAAGAACTTAATAATCATTTCTCAGATTTGGGAGAAACCAATCTGTGGAACTTTCTCCCCACTACAGCCACAAAAGTCAACAAGAAACGTCTTAAAACGTCAGCGGATAATCCGATTAAGCAATGTCCTGGTTTTCTTCTAATAGTGGTGTCAGCGTTGATCAACTGGTGAAGGATGCAACAGATGAATCCATCCCAAACGGCGAGATCAACATTGTAAAAGCGCTAGAGTTGACAGACCTCATTAGATCAAAGCAGGCGCCGGCTAAAGAGGTCATGCGCAGTCTGAAAATGCGCCTGCTCTCCTCCAAGAACCCAAACCTTCAACTGTCCTGTCTTGAGCTAGTGGACTTCTCTATCAAGAATGGTGGCTTGCATTTTATTTATGAGATTGCAACAAGGGAATTTCTTGATAGTCTAAATGCCAAGATACTCCATGACGATGATGTCGATTATCTCGTGCAGAATAAGGTACTCAAGCTGATCCAGAGCTGGGCCAAGGCGTTTAGTGGATCTTCCGAATTTAAGAACTTCAAAAACTTGTACGACAATTTGAAGAAGCAAGGATTTGACTTCCCTGTGTACGAAGGAACAGAGAACAGCGCAATGTTTGATTCTAATGTTCCTCCAGAATGGGAAGACTCAGATGCTTGTATGATTTGTTCACATTCTTTCTCCCTGATGAATAGAAAGCATCACTGCAGAAATTGTGGAGGTGTCTATTGTGGTGAGCACAGCTCCAAATTTCTGGAATTGCCTGATCTAGGCATCACTGATAAAGTGAGAGTTTGTGACACATGTTTTGATGAGGTAAAGGCCAAAAAGAAAAGTCACAAGAAGAAAAAGAAGAAGGATGTGATTAAGGCGAGATTGAATTATGACAGTGAGGAGGATGACGAAGACTTAAAGAGGGCGTTAGAACTGAGCTTGAAAGAATCACAGGGATCTGCACAGATTGCACCTATAGAGGTGGCGCCTTCGGAAACTCCTGCTGACCAAGAAGAAGATGAGGACTTGAAAGCAGCTATAGCTGCTAGTTTGAGAGACCTGGAGGTAACGAAAGCAGCAGCAGAAACCACAGCACCACAAAAGACTAACATCTACGACAATCTTCTTCCCCAATCAAATTACCAATATCAAGCTCAGGAATGGGAACCTGTACTCCCACCATCAGTGCAATCATATGCCCAGCAACAAACTTACCCCCATCAAGAAGTGCCGGAATCACAACCAGATATTTCCTCATACTACCACAACAGATTAACATCTCAGGAAGAGCATGCAGTGAGAAGGTTTACTACTAAAGCAATGGAGGCAAAATATAATCCAGCAGAAGTAGAGAGCCTTACTGAGTCTTACAAGCAAGCAGTTCCTCTTCAGCCAAAGTTGAACAATGAATTGAATGACTCCATTTCCAAGTATGACCAGTTTGTGGACCTCAACTACAAGATTGATCAAGCCATGAGATTGTACAACAAGATCCTTGATGACAGAATTGAGAGAGAGGCATACGCCCATCACCCACAGTTCATACAACCACAGTACACCTCACCTGAACCAGTTCAGCCACAATTCACCCCACAATATGCTCCACAGCAGCAACAACAACTCCCACAAATAAGCCAAGCTCCACAACCAGCTCAGTACCAATCCTATCAACCAGCCGAAGTTTCACAACAGAGCTATCCACAGTATGTCCCACATTCACCGGAACAATTCCAAGCCTCTCCTGTATTAAATAATCAAATCTCTTTTGCTGCGCAATACTCGCCGCAGGCAGTCTCAAACAATGATACAGGTAACTCGCATGAGGAAGATCCATTCGCACAGAGACAGCTTGAAGAGGAGGATGATGTCTATTCAGCACCATTGGGACCAGAAGTGGACTCGTCCGCCCCACCATTTGAGTCACAGGCAGTTGCACCACGCCCTCCTATGGCTGCTCCAGTGAATAAGATCACTGATTTTAACTTCCCTAACGTACCTGCCAATAAGTTGAACACTCAGCAGCAACAGAATCCAGCTGTTGAGGTAGCAAAGGAAGAGCTACTGATTGAACTGTGAACTTTAACCCCTTATAGTGTCATAATATCAGTACATTTTTATCTTAGTAGAAGCTTGATAGAACTAGATATTTCTTGACAAATTCATAACCATGTGCACTCACACTGATCTATCTCAGCTAAGCAAACCCCAGGAAACCTCCAAAACCACTACCGCCTGTCTTCCACATCCCTGTTTTTTACCTTCTCAATTTTCTCCACCAGTACCCTAATTAGTTGACACACATTCATAAATGTAAATTTTGAAATGATTAAAAACATTGGATTTATGAATTGGCTTCAGACCAGTCATCTCATCTTGAATAGAATCTCTAAAAGAATTGTGTTTCTTTCTTTTTCCTTCGTGACTGCAATCATAAGAGCGAACTTGATTATATTGTTTTTCACTTTCCTCCTAATTCTTTGTAAATTCTTGATTAGAAACTCTCGATTTGGAAAGGTTGAAATTAATAAAATAGCACCGATGGAGCCTCATCACGCCCAATTCCCGTAACTCTAATTGTGTCAAAAGCTTGTTGTCTGTGAAGGTGGCACTGGGAACAGTTTGCAAGACTGGTTATACCTCCAGGACTAAAGTAAGCTTTAGCTAAGATAGCGGGCTGTGACTAGGCGCGAAGTGACAGACCTGTGCGATGTTGAGTCCAGCACTCTGATACCTATCCGAATTCAAAGATAATGCATTCATTGAACGCTGCTTCCTGAACTGAATCCACGATAGTCCCTCATAAATTCAGTCACACCCGTTTTATCGGTGTTATAGTGTATCTATTTCGGACATGGTAAACTGGGATAAGCCACAATGTATCATGAAACGAGCCTCAGCAATAAGGGTTTCTGTGTTCACAAAGCTCCCTGTATGATGGTTCTTACAAAATGCACTTGCTAGTGATCTTTTTCAAGAAAGTGTCCTTTGAGCATATTGATCAAACAAAAGGAAAACCAACTTTTGAGAAATGCTATTAGCCTCCTTTACAGAGATTTAGTAACTTGCAAACACCTCGAAATCCATCAGACTTTGGTCTCAGTCTTTAGCTGTATAAGGCACTAAAACTAAAGGCTGTAAGACCATAATGCCAAATACAACTACACTTTGCTGCAGCTAGGTCTAGTTTGAGGAAAAGTTGCGATTGATACCCTTCATAAAATAAGGATCTTTGGAAGCTAAGGAGGAAGAAGATGGTCTATCATAACTTTAACCAAGTCAATGGTCAACGGTCTGATGTGTAGAGATGATTATAATTAAGAAATACTAGGTACTGGGGTTTGAGCACTATATCTGTTCGTTATTGGATTTGTTCGTTTTATTATTGGATTTGCTCATGTTGTAACTGCAGATAGGTTGATATGTTGATTCGATATAGTAGTAAGACTCTGTTATGCCTGAATTGCGCTATTGATACTGAGATTTTTCCTCAGTCGGAGGTATCGGCAGATCAAAATTTCGCTGCTGTCTGGGGAAGGTGTTCGTAAAGTAGTACTGAAAGAAAAATAAATCTCACCGAGTTAGTCAAACAATTACCAGATGTAATGGACTCAATACAATTCTGCAACATCCAGGATCAAGGGACAGTCCATACACCGCTACTTGTTATTCGTGGTAGGTCAACTTACTCCCATTCCGGTGTTTTAGTGGTATCTCACCAAACCAATGCCTTTCCACCACTCTACTTTGAAGTTAATCACCAGTACTTCAAAGCAGTTATACACTTGGATGATGGACCGAATTCCTTGATATTTACGCACTCATGCGGAATAATTGTGGATGGTTTCCCTCAATTCGATAAAATACCCTCGTTTACACCTGGTACTGTGGCATTGACTGTCAATTATGAACCTTTAAGAAACAATTTGCCTGTCCACCTATGTGTTCTACTTGCGAAAGATTCTCCTGCTCTGTTTGATTCTCCTGCACAGAAGATGGCATCCGAAGGCAATGGCCTCGACGTGGCTTTGAAAAAGCTACGGATTGGAGGCAGGCTGATGCAGGCCTTCACCAATGAACAGATGCTCAGAGCAGGGTTTGGGAACAGAACATTCAGTTTTTACGAGGAGCCTAGTTTTGATTCAGAGTTTTGCCAGGAATCATCTAGTCCGAAGCTCCGTCAAAACATCAAAATTCATGTCTTAAAGTCAGATAAGAGTCTGAAAGAATTGAGAGATCCAAACCTCGCACAGCAGAACCCTAACGGAAGAAACACCAATGGTTTGTTTATGATCGCTAAGGATGCCCTCATTAAGTATGGGCTTCCATTCAATACTGGCCAACCTGTACAAGCAGCTGTTATGTTTTTAGATACACACTGGGATAATAATCTAAAGTTGATTTTGACTCATGCGGCTCTAGCAGCTTCTTTTGGAAACATTAAACTGGCGATTTTCGGCTCTCATGGACTTTATTCGTGGCCTAGTTATCTTGAGCAAGTGGTTCCGTGCTTTCAGGATATCACTGAAGCTAATATTAATGAAGTGGCAAACGATAGCAATTTGTGTCCTTCATATTGGAGGTGCTTGAATGTAACCTTGGGTTCGTTTATGGATAGGATTGCTAGCTCGTTGCTCTGTCTTCCTCAGAACAGGCCCAGAATAAATTTTGGGATATTGCATAGAACTTTTGTAATCAGAGAAGCTAAGAACGCTTTTTACCCAGGATTCAGCCCTGTGTTGGGGATTTATTATGAGCGTGCTTGGGATCGAAGCTACCTAATGTGCTTTTTATACCATCCTTCCTTCCAATTACCACAAAACATTCAAGATCCATCGTTTGGCCGTCTTGAATACAGGGATGAATCATCTGCTTCAATTTATCCAGTTGGAAATGATGAGGCTTTAATTAAATCTTCTAGTGGCATCTATGGTATTGAGGTTTGGACAGATGACCCCACAAATTTCTTTACTGTCGAATATTTGCCGTTGTCTCTTGGAGGTAGAGGTGTTCAGTTTGAAGTGACAGTTAACTCCCACGTCTTGAAGAGAGGTTTACGGGATGCTAAAGATTTCCACATAAATGTCCTTTATGTTGGAGGTCAAATCGAGATGCACGATGTGATAAAACAGCTATCATCTCCCACATGGTTTGTAAGTATACCATCGGAGAAGGTTAATAGACAAGGTGATCTTACTGGGGTCAAGACCTCTTTGCTTGGATCATACAATACGTTTCAACGGGGATCTGCTGTTTTCTTTGATTCAAAGACATTGAGAAACATCAGAGTCTATCACGGTGCTGCACTTGATGGAATGAGATTTGATTATGTGAAAACCAATAGCGCCGAAAATTCATTGATAGGTCCTTTCGAAAACATGTCCATAGAGGAACAAGAATTGAAAAATCAAAACGCCAAGGAACCATCCAAACTTGAATATAAAACGGAAAACATATCCGTTCTTTTTGGTAATCAAACTAACAATTTCACTGACTTCGCTTTTGGAAATGATGAACATCTCCAGTGCTTTAACTTGAGGACCGGGGCTTGGGTTGATTGTATCCAAATTGGGACCTCACTAAATAGGAGCAGTGGGAAGTTTGGAAATAGCACTGGTGGTAGCCCTGGGAAGTTGGAGCCCCCAAATCAAGCGGACTTCGAAATAGTTGGAGTTTGGGGAACTCTTGATCACTGGGTGTACTCTATTGGTATTATTTACGCCCCAAAAAGATAATTACTTTACTGGAGATCCAATGATACGCTAAATATCCTTGTACGTTGAGGGTATTTACAAGTCGTTAAGTGACCCTGATCGGTACTAATTTGATATACGTAACAAAAATCTTTGATTTAAGGGAACTATCCCTACAATATATAGGCCATTGATCGATTGATTACCTAGGATAGTGCTCTTAATTAACGTTGACTGCAATTTTGATATACATATAGCTGTATACTATTTGCAATCTTTCACTGTATGACTGCCCATAGCATACAGTTCTCTTGATTAGAATAGAAGAAGTCAATTATTGCTCAACTCGTTGCAATTCTACCATTTGCAGTATAAATCATTTCCTGAGAGCTGGAATTGGATTTTCCTTCTCAGCTCTGATTATATGAAACTGCTTTCTTGATCGTCTTTTCGAATTAAGCTCAAATACTACCACTTATAATCCTTGAGAATTTGTGAGTCCCCGAAGTATTCAGTGCCTTCTCTTCAAGCGCCAACACATCCCAAAACTAATTGAAAGCTCAGTAGTTGACAGCCTCATTACAAGGTCAAACTGATCTGTTTTTGCTAGATATCAGAAGTAAATCTTATATGGAAGCCTCTAGGTGACCCAAGTCTTCATTCAGCCAATGTCTTAGTATGGTTGTTACTTTTCAGACCGTATATCATCAATTGTGTCTGTTGAGTGCTCTGTATAAAATGGTGGGTAAAACATTGTTTTTTATTAGAAAAAGGCTTTTCTTCACCAGTAAATAGAAAGTTGAAGAATAAATGACACCCCCAGCATGTGGTAATTGACTTGATTGACAATAATTCGAGGAAAGAGGGGGTTGAAGATCTAGTTCTACCCACACCTGCATCTCAGATGAAGATTCTACAACACATTTCCTATAAGTCTTTGATTTTCTATTCAGAGCCAGTGCCTGGGGCATTGTTGATTTGTATCTTCTTGTCCTCACCACCAGAGACAATCTTGTCACCAGCCCACTCCACTGCAAACACCTTGTCCTGGCCCTTAGCAACGCCACTTTCTCTCTTGATGGTGTAAAGCGCCTTTTGTGCTCTCACATCCCAGACTTTCACGGTTCCATCATGCGATCCACTAGCAAACATGTAGTCGTTCGAAGGATCAGCACTCAAAGAAACCACAAAGTTAGAGTGTCCAGTAAGTTGTGACGAAGTGGTTGTCGTAGTAGATCTTGGATCATGAAGAGTAATGTGACGAGCTGAAGAGCCACATGCCAATAAGTTCAATTTAGGCAGTGCGACCACTGACAACAATGAAAACCCTGTAGTTCTGGTATCCACACAACGAGAAGTCACCAAATCCCATGTCTTGATCGTGTGGTCCTGGGAGACTGAGTAAGCAACAGTATTATCATCGGGAGAGAATATTATGCCTTCCACTGGCTGTGTGTGTCCCTCCATGAAGGACAACGGAGCTCTGCGTCTAGTGGAGGCATCAGCCAGTGCGAGCTTCCGTCTTTTCTTGGCAGCAGTTGATGTTACAGTGTTGTTTGGATCAGCCAATGGGTCAATTGTTGTCATTTCTTTATAGTTGGTAGACCAGAGCCCCACTGTGTGATCATAGCCTGCAGATAGAATTCTGTTACCATTCACAGCCAACGACACAACAGGAGCCTTGTGGCCTTCCAAGATTGCAAGTGTTTTGCCATCCTCTGGCTCTTCTTCATCATCGTAATCAGCAGCAGGCTCTTCGGCACCAGCCTTCCACAATCTGATTTGCCTATCGTTACCACTAGTCACAATTCTAGTGTCAGAGACCCACTGGACAGCCTTGATGGCACCAGAGTGGCCCTGGTATTGCTTCTCGACTTTCCCACTCATATTCCACGTGCGCACAATACCATCGTAAGAACCAGAAAGGATTTTATTACTGCGGCTGTGTAGCGAGGAGACCCAGTCCTCATTGTTGAATGATGCGAGATATGATGGTGGAAGGACTGATCTGGTATATTCTAATGACAGAAATGCTTCACTTGAAAGGGCATTGGCAGTGAGGTACTCTTCAATGGAAGTACGAAGCAAAGTACCGTTAATTAGAAAGTCGAATGGAACGGAGGTCTCTGTCTCTAAGAGGTGATTAACAATCTCAGAGAGACCATATCTCTTTAATGAAATCGGCACGTAGAGTGGCTTGTCTTCTACTTGAAGAGATTCATCCTCTTCACGAGTGAAGAATCTGATTTTGACCTGTGACTTGTCTGACATCTTGCTGGGATGGAGAACCGAATTGTTGAATCCGTTCATTATCATAAAACTAAAAGGCTCGCTTTGAAATTTTTTTTTAGCGATGAGACCTCGGAAATAAGGCATTTAGTCACATTTATCACGTGAACTTAAAGAACCGAGATTCTGCTTTTTGCGTCCTTCGTTCAAGTAGAGCCCAAAACAAGATCAAACGAATCAATGTTTCCTCTCAATTGAGAATCCGTCACATTTCCATTGACGCGAAGTGAACACATCCACCTAGGATTAACTGCGCCTACTTTGCAGCACCCACTTAACTCTTTCAACCTATCGCCTCCCATTTCCTCAATCCCAGTTCACTTCTTCTTCATCAACTTTTCGTATAATGCAAACCCCCTTTGTCATCTCCTCACCGGGCAAAGTCATCATCTTTGGCGAACATGCTGCCGTCTATGGTAAACCAGCAATTGCAGCTGGAATCTCTCTACGGACATATCTTTTGGTCTCAGAGTCAGCAAATCCAGATGACATTGTGTTGGATTTTTCCGACATAGGCTTTAAGCATACTTGGACCCGAGCCCAATTACCCTGGGACTTAGCTGAATCTCTCCATGCCAAAGGTGACAGACCGCAGCCGACAGAGGAGCTTGTTCCTGAGTTGGTCTCTGAGTTGGGTCAAGTCTTGTCCAATATTGACAAGAGCATCCATTATGCGGCTGCGTATTCCTTCTTGTACCTCTATGTCAGCTTGTGCCACAAACAACACTCCGGTATGACATTCACTGTGCGCTCAACTTTACCCATTGGTGCTGGGTTGGGCTCAAGTGCCTCTATCTCTGTTTGTTTGAGCGCTGCACTCGCGCTTTTGGGGAAACACATCGATGCTGCGTCCCAAAAGACAACTGATATCTCCCAGGACAACGAGGACTCGTTATTCATCGACTCATGGGCGTTTATGGGTGAGAAGTGCATTCAGGGAAATCCTTCGGGGATTGACAATGCTGTCGCTACCCATGGTGGTGCTGTGATGTTTCAGAGAATGGCGAGCTCGACTCCAAGTGTGCGCACCACGATGAGAAATTTTCCTAAGTTAAAGTTATTGTTGACCAACACCACACAGCCTAGACGCTCGGCTGAACTTGTTGCCGGGGTAGGAAAACTATGTGTTAAGCACCCTAAGGTGAGTGGACTTATTTTGGATGCCATGGAAGGGATTACTCGTGAAGCTTACAATTTGATCATAAAGCCCTTTATCGATGATGACGAGAAGGAGAAGTTGAAAGAGCTATTTGAGATCAACCACGGTTTACTTGTAGCCCTCGGTGTTAGTCATCCTACATTGGAAAAGGTGAGAATGCTCACAGATGAATTAAATGTTGGCAAGACCAAGTTGACGGGCGCAGGTGGCGGTGGCTGTGCTATCACATTATTGAACCATGACGTGAGTGAGAAGACCATTGATGAGTTAAGTAAGAGATACGAGGAGTATGGATTCGAGACGTATGAGACCTCTCTGGGCGGTAAAGGTGTTGGTTTGTTGAGTGGTGGGTCTGGGTTCCCATACACGCCAGAAGAGTTCTTGAACCTTAGTGACAGAACTGAAATTGAAAGTTCTTTGAAGGCAGATACCTTGGAACCATGGAGGTTCTGGTAATTGTGGGAAATGTGTCCCTGGCTATCTATAGAATAATTGCATTTATTGGAAAGCATTGCATGGTTCGATCCCATTTAATAATTACGATTAAACTGTCATAGAGTATACATTGTCAACCTGGAGGTTATTTCAGCCGGCCTATATAGTTAAATCTCATTGCCATTTGTTAGCCCTTGGTGGGGATTCCAAAAACTGATTGGTATGTATCGATATGCATTTACTATCATTTACGTGATGGACCGCATCCTGTACTCTGTTAGCTTTAGATCTCCTCGGTTTCATGTTGTAGAGCACACTGTTAACGTCAAACTGTTGCAGCAAAAGAACATTTTTCGTTTGCATTCTGTGACAAATAGCAGCCTTACAAGCACCTATGGAGTTATTTACACTCTTATTAGTGTAGATTATCTATATATTTATATGTAAATATCTATGAATAATCTCTAGATGCCTCTATTAAAGTAGACCCACTCGATTGGCTCGCCATTCTTGTCCTTCTTGCCAGCAAGTTCTGGCTCCAGCGAGTTGACAGAAATGCGCTGGTACTGGGGGAAAACAGCCAAAGCAAACGGAAGTACTGCAAATGATGTTGCTGCAATTATACCAATATTAGCCAAGGTTTGGATTCCCAAACCTCTACCTTTCAAAACACCCTGTTGCAACTTTACCAGTAGCAATGGGGGCAAAACCATGATTGGAGTTGCGTTAATTACACGTGAGGCTGCAGTCTCACCCACAGCATAGACCGCAGCTGTCTTGGAGGAGCCAACTGCCTCACCATTCTTGTCGAAGACGGTGATACCTTTCTTGATCTCCTCTGAGCGCATGGCGAAGACATTGACAACACCAGCAGATACGACAGCTGCAAATGGAACTAGTCTTCCCAAGATCATTCTTGTTTGTGGTTGCAAATTCTTCAATTTTGGAACGATGGAGTTCAAACCAAGCGCAACACCGCATGATGCAGTGACGGCAATAGCGTAATTTTGAATGAGTTGGGAAGTGGATAATGGATGGGATTTGTTTGCGTTGGAAATATTGATGGCAACGTTAAGTGACTGGTTGGCAACCTGCCAGAACAATGTGCCTGCTGTGCCCAAGTTAGGGGTCAGCATACCACCAGTAACAACCAAGTTGGACAGGACACAACTGGACATTCTGAACGGAAGGAGAACTGCTTCACCAGTATCTGGGTGAACGGTGGAATCTAGGATCTTCTTAGCTCTCCAAAGTTCATCTGTCATCTGCTTGATGTGTCCGTTCTTATACTGGGAGATAAGCTCCTTTGCATCAGAGACGTTGGCGCTGGTGTTGAGGAGCATGGAAGGGTCAGAGATGTCGGCACAGTGACGAACACGGCCCATATAAGTGGAGAGGTCGTAGCGAGACTCTGGGAGTAGGATAGGACCTGGGACAGAGGATGCCATGGCAGTGATTGGCAGGTAAGGCGGTGGCAGCTACTGTTGATGATCTTTGTGTCAGCGATGAGATCGAGTTTTTTTTTTTCTCGAGACCTCGATGACTGGTGTTCAGGGTCTAGACTTTAAATGGTAGACTTAGTGCTATGGCTCATATGGAGTATATTAGAAAAAGATGCAACTGAGCGTTTGAGACACACACAGAGAGAGAGGTGTAAGAAAAGTTCCTTGATCAATTAAAAAGAATTAGGTGTCGGTATCCACTTTATTGTAGCTCATGGTTTATGGGCTTAGTTTTACCCCGGGTAACACCACATAATCCAAACCAAACATATAAAAAAAACTTTTCACTGGAAGAACTTGACTCCGGTTTTATTTCTACAACCACGACGCACGTCCCTCAGGCGTCACTGGAATGATATCCATGATCCCAGTTTGAAAGCCAGAGGCACTATATGACCGGGTTTCTAACCTGCTGTTTAAGTATGACGTGTGCCAGAGCGATTTCGAGGATGTATCTCCGCCTTGTGATAGAAATAGGTGAACATTGCGGTCATAAATTCCTCTCACATTATCTTTGCGAAATTGAATTGAATGCATTGATTGTTTTGAATTTGTAATTGCGTAGTTGGGCTTATTCCATCTCAGCCAGTCAACGAGACAGTGATGTGATGTGCTGTACTCTAGGATTGGCTACGAGGTGACTCCTAAGCTCATCTCACCGGGTAACTCATCAAAAAGAAATTTTTCCAATTTAACTGTAAAGAAAAAAAAAAAATTATGGCTAAAATCCAGCTACTACCAAGCACATCCACGTACCTCCATTCCACATGTCTGACATCGTCGAGCCTGTCTCCAACGTCTTTGAGACCATCTTGGTCCTAGACTTCGGTTCCCAATACTCTCATCTTCTCACTCGTCGTCTCCGTGAGTTTAATATCTACGCAGAGATGCTACCATGTACCCAAAAAATCTCTGAGTTGAACTGGAAGCCAAAGGGTGTCATTCTATCAGGTGGTCCATACTCCGTCTATGCTCCAGATGCCCCACACGTTGACAAGGAGGTGTTCAACCTAGGTGTTCCAATCCTTGGTATCTGCTACGGTATGCAAGAGTTGGCCTGGATTAATGGCACTGAAGTTGCTAGGGGTGACAAGAGAGAGTACGGCCCAGCCACTTTGAACGTCGAGAACCAATCCTCTCCATTGTTCAAGGATGTTGACCACTCCAAGGTCTGGATGTCCCACGGTGACAAGCTTTACGGTCTTCCAGAAGGTTTCAAAGTGATTGCTACCTCTGATAACTCTCCATACTGTGGTATTGCCAACGAGGAGAAGAATATTTACGGTATCCAATTCCACCCAGAAGTCACACATTCTGAGAAGGGTAAGCTCCTGTTGAGAAACTTTGCTGTTGATATCTGTAAGGCTAAACAGAACTGGTCCATGAAGAACTTTATCGACACTGAGATCAACAGAATCAGAACTCTTGTCGGCCCAGATGCTGAGGTTATTGGTGCTGTCTCTGGTGGTGTTGACTCTACCGTTGCTGCCAAGTTGATGACTGAGGCAATTGGTGACAGATTCCATGCTATCTTGGTTGATAACGGTGTCTTGAGAAAAGACGAAGCTAAGACTGTCAAGGAGACCTTGACCAAAGGTTTGGGTATCCAGTTGACTGTTGTTGACGCCTCCGATGAGTTTTTGGACAAGCTTGCTGGCGTCACTGACCCAGAGAAGAAAAGAAAGATTATTGGTAACACCTTCATCCACGTCTTTGAGAGACAGGCTGCTCTAATCAAGCCAAAGTCAGGTAAGGAAATTGAGTTCCTATTGCAAGGTACACTATACCCAGATGTTATTGAGTCCATCTCTTTCAAGGGTCCATCTCAGACCATCAAGACCCACCACAACGTTGGTGGTTTGTTGGATAACATGAAGTTGAAGCTTATTGAGCCATTGAGAGAGCTATTCAAGGACGAGGTTAGAGAATTGGGTAAGATTATGGGAATTCCACACGAGCTTGTCTGGAGACACCCATTCCCAGGTCCAGGTATCGCCATCAGAGTTCTTGGTGAAGTCACCCGTTCACAAGTCGCCATTGCCCGTGCCGCTGATCATATTTACATTGAGGAGATCAAGAAGGCCGGGTTGTACGAGAACATTTCTCAGGCATTCGCTGCTTTGCTGCCAGTCAAGTCTGTTGGTGTTATGGGTGACCAAAGAACTTACGAGCAGGTTATTGCCTTGAGAGCCATTGAGACCACCGATTTCATGACAGCCGATTGGTACTGCTTTGAGCCAGCTTTCCTAAAGAAGGTTTCCTCAAGAATTGTCAACGAGGTTGACGGTGTTGCTCGTGTTACTTACGACATTACCTCCAAGCCACCAGCTACTGTTGAGTGGGAATAAGGAAGCTACATTACACTTATGTAGGCGCTCATTTCTTTAGATTTTGTTCTTAATTTTGTTTAATTCATTGATAATTAGTACTTTGTATTCTCGAATATCGAAATCTGAAGACAAAGTCACAGATCAGTGCCTGTACCATAAAATTTTAGTAGTTTCTTTATTCGCAACGAAACTCATTGAACTCAGTCTCTACAATCCCAGATCAGAACTTTCCAAATGCTTTTTCGCCAGTGTTGGCCAACATCGAGAACCATGGTGCTATGTAGTCCAGATATAATGAACATAATTGAGTCAATGAGTTTTGGGAATAACCGAATGATCAAGGGGTCTTTCTTCAAGTGTTTTGAAACGATACAAATGATAACCGTTGATCTTGCAAACTAAACTGCTTGTTTCAGAGCTTTCAGAGGGATTTCTTTGGGGACACATTGTAAATTAATTGATTTCTAAAGCTAGCTATAACGAAATCACAGAAGGGCTCACCATGATCGCCCATGCCCAATTACGACTAATGTTGGATAGAAAGGCATTTGGGGCAATTATGAGGGCTTGTGTCATGTTCCATACAATTGACATATGTGTTGTTGACATCTGTATTGTTGACGATCCATGTTTGAGATGGTCCCTTGGGGCGCACGTCTGAGTAATTGTTATCAGGAGTAATTACGCATTGTGGATTTTTGATTATACATAGCTGTTAACGTAACAATCTATAAGGCAAATATATAAGGCTCTTGTTACCCTAACAATCTCATTTCTGGTACAGATGTGCCAAGAGCTAGTTGAATCATAGTTTACAAGTTTGCAATGAAAAATACACTTGGAAGACTGTTGATTATAACTTTATAACTTATGACTGGAGACAGTTCAAACTTGCAATTAGTAGGCCTGTCACATGAAAGTGTTTGCAGGAGTTTCCATGTACCCAGAACTCACGTACTTCCTTTTCTCAAAACAAACAAGCGATTGGAATTGTCGACATAAATGTGTGCAACTAGGTTGAAAAGAACGAGTTGAGTGTACAGGAGCCCAATCATGACATCGATGATCTGTAAAGCACTACGCATTTATTCACATCAGGAAGTTTACCAAACTTATACTTCAAAACATTTGTTAATGTTTCTTTCTACTTGTTTCCGAATGTAGACGTCCATCTTCCCAATCCATAATAACCCTGCCACAGCCCTTCCACATCCGTCAGGTAACCGCATGTTTCCTTTCCATAAGGCTTGGGTTCATCCACATCTTTCCATCCCCTCAAAGCTCTCAATTTTCTCAATTCTTCAAGGTTGAATTCTACTTTAGGCGCGGTGCCGTACTTCAAAGGGCCCACATTGATCCAAAGCCCCTTCTTGTTACCGATCAGTCTCTCAATGGAAGCAAAGTACTCAAAGACATTCTGCGCAGTGTCAAGAAAAAAACAAGTCACAATAAGCACAGTGTCATACTCCTCAGATGTTAAGGTAGGAGTGAATGTTCTGATATCTGCAAAGTTCATCTTTAATGTGTCTGGTTTGATCTGTTTATGTAGGGACACCTCACGCAGCTGGTTTTTAGTGTTGACATGATGGGAGTATGTGTGAATATACGGAAATATACTATATTGTTCTGTGGATGGTGCGTAGATGAACTCATTGGCAAGATACATCATACCGCTGAACTCAACAGACTCAATTTGTCTGAAACCAGGCTTCTTTTGAGCCAGCTCGTGCGCTACGCGGCCCAGACCTGATCCCGGTACGATCACCAGGGTTCTCTTTCTGTGCTCTGCGTTTGGAAGATATCTGTCGATACTGGAATTAATGTAGTCCATCACCGGTTTGTATTCAGGCTTTCCCAAAGGTGACCAATCACGCGCGTAGTGACATAGGGCTTCAATAGCCTTTGAGTTGGGTTTGTACATCCCAGCTTTCTTCTCCAGTGGACTTATAGCGTACTTATCAATCGCATATTTGGCAATGGCATGGGTAACATCGCCGTTCTTCATAGTGCATTTATCCAAGTCCTGTAGATGGTCATAGTACCCAATCTCCCTGGCCTGTTTCTGCCATTCCCATTCAACACGTTTCAGTGTACGGATCTTGTGGTTGTTCCAAGCAAGGGTGTCAGTAATATAACGTTCATAAGTTACCACGGCATCGACAAGTGCCTGTCTGTCTGCCTGCATTTCAAGGTTGATGAATTTCGAGAGAAGCCAATTAAAAGATCGGGTTTTGTAAAAAGTAGAGGCCATGCCCAGTAGGAGAGCAGAAATTGGAATTATAGAGTGTGGAAATAATCTTGTAAGAAGTGCGTAAAGGGCCAACAGGAGGGTTGTTCGAATGAGAACGAACTCTGTCTGTGAAGAGTCCTGAAAACGCATTGTCGTTGTCGACTGACTGGAGTTTTTTTTGGGATCGTCAGCATTTTCAGACACCCAGTATTCATCATCCAAATCTTCATAATCGTTATATCGAGCCCACCCACAACAAGAGTAGGCGAATTGATTGTTTTACTGATGTTAAGCATCTATCAAATATGAACTGTTTCCTGATTATTGGAGTTAAAGCTTGAGATACAGCCGTTGTGTTTCTAGGACAACGATTCCTGAAATGTAAACAAAGCCAACACAAAAAAGAACGCCAAACACTCATACTGAAACCACATTTCCAATCTGACAGAGAGGCAAGAAAAATGTGTCAGAACAATCCTTTTTCGATGCTCATCACCTAGCTTAACCCTCATTGTCCATTCGCTGTTTTTTATCGCTATTTGTTTTCCTGTGTTGTTTCATTCCCATAGACTTGACCACACAAACAGACAGACTCCTTTACAACATCTACAAACATCTATAAAGTGTCTTCCCAACTACATCTTCGCTGAGATCGAGATATACAACACAGAATAATATAATGCGTGCACTACCTACACCGCGCCGTTCCCGCAGTCGTCGCCTTCGCAAATTTCTTCACAACCTCTACCACTGTCTCACGTTGAAGTGGCTTCTCCATCGTCACCAGAAAATAACCATTAAGAGGCGTCGTACTCCTTTTCACTTCTCCACGCGCAAGTATAAAGTCTCTATCCCGCGTTCGGAGAGACCCAAGCGGGGGAACAGATGGTATCGCAGCTGTCTTTTTCGGAGGGATATTGTGGCAACTCAGGTGTTGAATCATGATGCGGATGCTATTGAATTGAGCGGCGGTGAAACATTACTGCCTACTGGAACCAAAGTGAATCTTAGCGGAAAAGGTTTCTGTGCGGCCAAGATGAAAAGTCGTTGGGGATACAAGTGCGGTAGGTTGGTAGTTGGAAGGATGATTTGATGGGGAGTTGTTTTGCGTTGAGGTGATTTGTTTATCTTGTGGCCCATTTGCATCTGCTAGAGAATCTTCCCAAGAGACATTTGAATCATCTATGTATCTAAGCTCTTATGTGTCATAATAAATCACGATGCCGTTGTAGAATTCGCTCTGGAAAATTATTGATCGTTCGTTCAGCATTGTTAAAAATACTGGAACGGAGGACAAAGACTTCGGAAAAACTGCCTCTGCAGATTTATCAGATTTGATTAGCAATTGTCTTGGTACATTTGAAGCTTTCAAAATGGGTTCACTGGCGCAGTAATTAGATGCCTATCTTAGTGAATTGGTGTTTGGTTGCAGCTCTAATGGCTTCCCCGGATCATTTCGACATGACGTCGATGCACCACACCATCGGCCGACTGCACTCCACAGTTTCTCCGTGAAGAAATTTACAATAATTAAGGCGATCATTACAGATCTCTACTCTCTATCCATCATCCACTAGGGATAATCAGCAGCACACATTCGCCACCAACATGGGTCAACCAACAGTTATCATTGTTGCAGGAACAGCAGGTACTGGGAAGTCCACGATAGGCACTGCCATACAGGAGCATTACGGCCTTCATCATTATATTGAAGCTGATGATATCCATCCACAGGCTAATGTGGACAAGATGGCTCAAGGTATCCCACTTACAGACGCCGACCGTTGGGGATGGCTTGCAGAGATCTCACGTCAGTCTACAGCAAAGGCCAGGGAGTCCGGAGAGGTTGTGATTGCTTCATGTTCGGCTTTGAAGAAGGTGTACCGTGACGCAATCCAAAAGGAGTCTCCAAGCACTAATTTCATCTATGTATTCCTGTATATGGGATTTCAAGCACTGGTGGAACGTACTGAGAACCGTAAGGATCATTTCATGAAGTCAAGCATGTTAGAAAGTCAGTTCGCCATCTTGGAGCTACCTAAGAGCAAAGAAGAACCAAACGCTTTGGTTTTAGACGTACAGGGGAAGAGTGTTGAGGAAGTTGTGAAGGAGGCCGCTGCATTTGTCGATTCGAGGGATGAAATACTGTAGGCTTTACCGGTGTATGACAATTGAGAGCCTCATAGGAATATGATTAAATTGAACACTGTGGTCTGAGGTAAAACTGCTGGTAATACCATATACGTGCATAGCGTTCAGCGTATAAATGTAGGGCAGCCAGTTAGCATCAGACTTAGTCGTATCCTATTATAGCTTATGGCGTGCCTCTAGATTGAGTAGTTTCTGTCCGAGTTCCAGGTAATTGAATCAGGTTCCGCCTTGTAGGTCCGTTGCCTCCCCGTTTTTTTCGACAAGCTTAGTTTAAATCCATGAATGAAAAGTACCTGGACCAAGGATTACGGAATCTGAAATCCCTAACTCTGGTACTTTGGGGGGGTGGGGGAGGATCGATCATTAAACTTTGGAACATAGTTTCAATTAGTTTTGATTTCTTAACCTTCTGCAGAACATCGACTCCAAATAAGTCAAGACTATTCCATATTTCAAGTAAATGCAAACAACTAGATGCTATATCAAAGTTCAATGTTAGGAGTCTAACCTATATTGGCTTAAATCTTGATCTATTTTGATGTGGGAGATCACATGTGTGACCCGGTACGCGTGGAGATTAACAACAACAGAATTGCAGACGGCGACTTGCAAATAAATATCTAATTGATTCAGATAGGAAACTTAGTAACTATATATATCACATCTGGAGTCCCAAATAAATTGCGAGTCTGAGTTTAATGAAACCAAACGTAAACGTATTGAGTCATGATTTCACGTGTTGCCCTGGTCGAGCTGATGGTTTACAGTATTCAATATGAAATTAGGATATTCTCAGATCAAAATAGGATACAATAAGCTCTGGTGACATAAAGTGCAAAATTTACTCTATAAACTAGTCAGAGACTCAGAGTAGGACAATCTTGATTCAGGGGACTTAAAGTAAGACCAAATCGGAGTTCTACGAATCACCTTACAGGCACATATAACAGTGTATTTAATCAGAACGCTCAGTAAGACTTGTGTTAGCAGAACTTAAAAGCTAAAACAGGAGGGCATTATATTAATAATGTATTAAGGTATAATGCACGTAGAAAGGATTGAGGTAGAGATCCAAAACCGTGGGCGGCTGTCTCTGAAAATAGGATTTGTTGCGGTCAGTAGTCGTAGCCCATACTCAGTATTGATTATATAATCACAATCTGGAACAAGCGATAAAGATAACCCGCAGCATTTGAATCACCGTATGAGGTCAACGACAACATCTATTTCGATTAAGAAGCCTTTATGAACACTCAACAGCGAGAGCATATACTGCGGCTTAAGCAGCAGCAGCAGCAACAACAACAACAACAACAGCATCAACATCAGCATCAGCAACAACAACACCAACAGCAACTTCAACATCAACATCAGCAGCCGGCGCCAACCTTGACCAAGCAATCTGGTCTCATGGCCAACTCATCAGTTTTTACACTTATGCCTTACAAGCTCAGGAAGGATGCCATGCGTCGTTCAGTTGTGGAGAAGTACGACGTCGTTGGATATATCGCTTCTGGTACTTATGGCCGAGTGTACAAGGCCCAGTCTAAGCAAGCGGGAAAGAATACCAGGCTATTCGCCATCAAGAAGTTTAAGGCCGAGAAGGAAGGTGAAGTGCTATTCTATACTGGGATATCACAGAGTGCATCACGTGAGATTGCTCTGTGTAGGGAGCTGTCGCACGAGAATGTAACGCAGCTGGTAGAGATCATCCTGGAGCGCAAGAGCGTTTACATGGTATTTGAGTTTGCAGAGCATGATTTGCTGCAAATTATCCACTTTCATTCGCATCCTGAGACGAAAGCGATTCCTGAGCCCACAGTGAAGAGCATCATGTGGCAAGTGCTGAATGGTGTCTCCTACTTACATCAAAACTGGATTCTTCACCGAGATTTGAAGCCAGCGAACATTATGGTGACATCGAATGGTATCGTCAAGATTGGTGATTTAGGACTTGCACGAAAGTTCAACAATCCTTTGCAGTCACTATATAACGGCGATAAAGTCGTAGTGACGATATGGTATCGTGCACCTGAACTGCTGCTTGGTGGGAAGCACTATACACCAGCTATTGACCTTTGGGCAATTGGTTGTATTTTGGCGGAGTTGCTGGCGTTGCGTCCTATTTTCAAAGGAGAGGAGGCCAAAATGGATAACAAAAAGACAGTTCCATTCCAAAGGTCACAGGTGCAAAAGATTATCGAGATTTTGGGAACACCCACTGCAGATAAGTGGCCAAGTCTGTCCAAGTATCCTGAGTTCCCTTCTCTGAAGCAGTTCAAGTCATCGCCACTGAAACTACAGGCATGGTATCAGTCGATTGGAGCAACAAACAAGCGATGCCTACAGCTCTTATCAAGCTTGCTAGAGTATGATCCACCTAGAAGAATCACAGCATTTGACGCGTTGTTGCATCTGTGGTTTGTCGAGGGCTGTCCTGTTCAGAATAATATTTTTGAGGGACAGGGGATCAAATACCCTAACAGACGCATTCATACAGATGATAGTGACATCCTATCAGGGGGTGGTGGCGCTGGTACTGGAGCTGGTGGGTCCAAGAGGGTCTTTGTTGAGGAGAGCTTGCATTCGAGGAAGAAGATGAAATAGATTCCCATAATAATGTTATTAAAACGATTTGAAGAGGAAGAGACAAAAGGAAGCGAAAATATAGAGGAATTCTGAAGGAAAATTCATAAATCAATACTGATTCATTGCATTAATCTGCTGTAAGTACATATATTGTACATTAATAGACATGATGATATTAACGCGGTTGAAATAGATATTCATGTTAGATCTACAACAGTCATTGTATTTTCTCGAGATCTACTTTTTTGAAAGCAAGTCTGAAGTTAGAATTTATATTTGAATCTTATTATTTGATGAGATAGCGAGTCTAGCTTCCTGGATAGTATTTTTAATGATAAAGCATAATCTAAACTTTGATAACTAGCAGAACCGTGTCATTTCCCCGAAGAAGTAAGATCAAGAAAAGTCGGAACTCAACGATTTCCGACCTTAAATCCAGAAACTTTTTTTCTGTGATGCGAGGGCTTACACTTTCGGAGTGTTACAAGAAGATCAATCAATGAGATCTACTCGTATTCTCTTGCGAAATCCACTAAAAAAACCTGTACCTAAAAGGACTCCACCGCGTGTCAATGTAGGCAATGGAAAAGACAAAAGGGCTGTGCGATCGATGCTTGAGTCGATGCGTGACAGAGATTGGTATTCACTCGCGAATGCGAACACAACAGGTATGAACACCACAATGTCGGAGCTGAAGAACATAGGCTCCATCCCTGCTGGTGAATCTTCATCGCCTTTGATTTGGCACACAGACGCTGTGTTTCGCGAGAAGCTGGTGGAGTTACTATTTATACTGCAGAGGGATGTCAGATTAGATCAGATGAAGTATTCGAAGGCAGAGGGAATAGTGGATGAGAACTTGCTAGCGAAGTGTAAGGTATTTTCGGTCAATTCTTTCGAGAATGACCTTGCTGTGGCGCTAAATGAGTTCAAAGAACCAAACGAGGTGACGCTATTGCATTTATTGGTACCTACTGCAAAGACACTACCCAACACCATCTTTCATCTGATACACCCAAATGTCAACATCAGCAACACCAAAACCATTACAGACTTTTTCTCCAAATATAAACAACCTGCTCTCACATCACTTGCGGCTCAGCTCCATTACATCATAGAAACTACGCTTTTCCACTACATCAAGTCGTCACAGTCTACATACATCCCTCCACAGGACCAACGACTTGATATTACAAATCCAGCAGAGTGGTATCCTGAGGCTCGTACTATTAAGCGTAAACTGATCCTGCACGTGGGGCCTACCAACAGTGGTAAGACCTACAACGCTCTGCAGCGCCTCAAGGAATCCAATAATGGGTATTTTGCTGGTCCTTTGCGATTATTGGCACGTGAAGTACATGACCGAATCAAAGCAGAAGGAATTGCGTGCAATCTGGTTACTGGTGAAGAGATTGTTGAGGATTTGGATGCATTTGGGAACCGTGCTCCGTTGAGTTGCGGAACAATTGAGATGATTGATCTCAAGACCTATTTTGATGTTGCAGTGCTCGATGAGATTCAGATGATCGGTGATCCAGGTAGAGGATGGGCTTGGACTAATGCGTTACTGGGTGTGAGGGCGAAAGAAGTCCATTTGTGTGGTGAGGCTAGCGTCGTGGATTTGATCTACAAGATTGCACAACTGACTGGTGATGAGGTTGTTGTAAATCATTACCAGAGGTTGGGTGAATTGCATGCTGAGAAGAAAGCTTTGACTAATGGAATTATGGATCTGCGTCGAGGTGACTGTGTCGTTGTGTTTTCTAAGAAGAAGATCCTGTCTCTCAAAGCTCGAATTGAAGAGGAAACAAAACTAAAATGTGCTGTGGTTTATGGAGCACTTCCTGCAGAGACTCGCTCGGCTGAAGCTTTACGTTTTAATAAAGGTGAGGCAGATGTTTTGATTGCCTCAGACGCAATTGGGATGGGTCTTAACCTCAAGATTGACCGTGTTGTATTTGAAACCCACAAGAAGTTCAACGGGAAGGCCAATATTGAGATTGAGATACCTCAGGTTAAGCAAATTGCTGGTAGGGCAGGGAGATTCAAAGTTGCACCTTCAGCGCCTGGCTCATCATCAAAGCCACAAGTTTCTAAGTCACAGGATGTCGTGGTAGCGGAGGACAAAGAGAAATCGATTGGATATGTCAACTCATTTCATCCGCGGACACTTTCATATGTCAAAGATGCTCTGGCATCTCCGACCAAGATGCTTCAACGGGCCTACTTATGGCCGTCAGATGAAGTTTGGTCGCATTACATGTCTTCCTTCCCTTCAGATGTGTCTTTTGGGACTGTGATTCGTGCCTTTGAAGAGGAAGTTCATGCATCACGTCTCTTCAAGATCAGCTCATCGGAGGATAGACTCAATCTGGTTTCAGTTTTTCAAAAATTCAAAGAATTGTTGATTGGTGACCGGTTGAGAATGAGCACTGCACCTCTGAACTTGAGACTTGAAGGCGCCGAGGATGTTTTAAAAGAATTTTCTCAAGTTGTGGCAAATTCTTCTTCCAAGGGACCTTTTATGTTTAGATCGTTGGATTTTGAGACCGTATTGAGTAAGAAGTTGATTGGTATTAGCTCAGTGGATACAAAGAATCTAGGTGAACTAGAGACTTTACACAAATTTCTAATGGTGTGGCTCTGGATGAATAACAGATACCCAACTCTGTTCGTTGATAGGGAAGGTGCTGAAGACTTGAAAGTCTTGATTGAGGATAGAATTGAGAGCATCCTGAACGAAAGTGAGGGTAGAGACTGAAATGAATTGATGAAATTATGCTTTTGTACATAGAAAAATAGAACTGATATATATAGATAGGACTACAAGCGAATATTATAGTTTTATGAGCGGGGCCTTTAGCAATATTTCTTAAGTTTAGCTTGGTGTTTGGAGCTAAAGTTGAACATTAATCTATATAAATGCACGTTGATGCAGGGACCATAACATAGATTTGCGCATGTTCTTACAACGGCAAATAGAAACCCAGAATGAAGTGTGCAGAAGAAACGGCAGGGACAACTTGAAAAAGGTTGAGCACAACAGCACCGAAACCAGAGGTGGAGGCCAGTAGGTTTGTTGGGAGTAGTGGTGGTTGAAGAATGTTGGTTGAAAGTGGTTGGCGTTGGACCTGGTGTGGTAGTGGTTGGAATAGTTTTGGTTCGCGGGACACCAGTAGTGCATGTCAATACGACAGCACAAAGACAATAGTCAGTGATTGTGAAAGTTGCCAGAGCAGTAGCAGTCACCTCTGGTTGTTGAACGGAAATTTCTGCTCCTGATAATTGGATAGAAACAGAAAAGAACTTTAATGGACCATCGCGCTTTTTATACCAACCAGAGGACCTCTTGTCCTTTTCACAGACAATCAAATATAATAAACGAAAAGTTGATGAATTGGTTAACTGGGTCTGCCCAAAATTAAAAAGAAGGACGAGGAGCACTATTTAAATTTCACATAAAATAGATATCAACTGTTTAGGAAAGTGCATCAACGGAAGAGGCTGAACATCTCCAACATCATGTCGTAGAGGATGCGTCATTAGAAAACTCCACTGATACCAGTACTGAGTGGGTAATTTGCGAAATAAATGACTAGTCCCTGGCGCTATTTCACCTAGACCAGTTGGGGACTCAACGCCTCTGTCAAATGCTACAAGCCTCTTGTTCGAGTCACACACTCCCTACAAATGTACTATATCGACTCCAAAGTGAGTGTGTGTTTATGGCTTTTAAAACCGTCCACTAAAGATTATTTACAACCGTTTTTTATTTTGAGATCCAAAACTAAGTTGTAAGCCTCAATTGGCACTTGTTTAATTTGGTTTTGAATTTGCTTATAACTAGATCAAAAAAGACTTCAAACAACATCTCACATCGAATAGCATATATACTGCCTCATAATGACTAGATCCTCACCTTCTCTGCGGTAGAAGCTGAAACACTTTCTTTGCCTTTGTTATCTTTTCCATGGTAGCACCAGCATGCCACATTATGAATGGCAAAAGTAGAGCATTGTGAACAATCCAGGCAACAATCACACCATAATGCATTCCCAACTGACCTTCCCATAAACCAAGGAAAATAAGCTTGAAAATCTCCAAAGCATGATAGATAGACATCATGTAACCATGACTCTAGAATTTGGAAACAAGAGCCATTGGCACGAAAATTGGTAACACATTCAGAGCAACAAAAGAGGTCAACAAGAAACTGCGGAATGGATGGTTGTGTGTGAAGATCAATAGGGCCATGTTCTCATTAGCACTACCGACAACGGTCATGACGAGGTAGGTCGTAAACCAATAAATCACGAGACTACCCATTCCAAAGTCTACAGTAAAAATGATCTGGACTATAGCGGACATGAGGGCAACACTTAGATTTGAAACATGTTTTGAAAAACTCTGTATAGAAGGTACCGGTGCATACGCCCCAATGCCCATGGATCAGCACTTGTGAGCTCTCGCGCTAAGAAATTGAACAGTAAGACACTCAGAATGAGGAAATAAATCAAGCCAACCTGTAATGGTTCCAAACGTGTACTCTCATATGTCCTGTTCTCAAAGTAGGAGAACCCAGGGAATGTGGTCACCAATGTGGAATTGCCCATCAGGTTCACTTTTTGCAGATTTGAGAGTGTCAGCGCTGACAGCTTCAACAAATCCTAGGCTTAATGAATCTTGTAGCTCTTGTAAGATTGGAATTACATATGGCTTGATAGTATTGATGTCTCTACCACTCTCATAGACAAAGTGAACAGCTGTTGGAACATTGGAAATGTTTCCTTGGTATAATTGATACTGGTCGAAAGTCACATTGGGAAACACATGCACCGCACTCCAGTATTTTCGATGATGGATGCTCTCAATTATTGTATTAGTCATATTCTCAGGATTGTTGAACTTAGAATTGATAGACTCCCTAGTATTGTAGATATGCCACGTACCGCGGGCTCTAAACTTTTCATTAGCCAACAACTCCGGAATTTCGTTGTCAATTAGCAGCTGCAAGTCACCAACCGTCTGGTCTTCAACCACAACGAGCATGTCTAAACGGTCAAGGTTGCCAGATTTATTGGATAGAGCCCCAATAAATGGAAAACCAACCAAATATAAGCATACCAATAAAAACCCACAACTTTAGATGTACCGGGAAAATCTTCACGTGTAACCCAGTCAAACTGGTTTTAAAAAGGTCTAATTTCTGTGAGATTTCACCATATAGAACGACATAATCGCTTTGTGTGCGGTTTTTCATGTTCTGCCCTTGTTGCTGGTTCTGAGAATATTGAAGGGATTTCTTCAGTGGTGCTCCCTTCTGAACACTCATACCAGCATGATTTTGATTGGATGAGTTGTCGCTAATAGGACTATGAGTATGGATGTTCTCTTCATCTTCAAGTCTTCGCGAGTATTCACTGCGCAACTTGTAAGAATCTGGTCTTACTCAGATTCTTCAATTGCTGATTAGGACAAGAATGAAACGTCCCTTGGGTGCAAAATAGGCTCAATAATGGATGTTATAGCAGAAAAAATATGTTCTGATTTACACTGAGCTATTAACAAAGAATCGATTTAACTCCGAGTAAAATTGTTCTGCACATGCCAAGAATATTTTTTGACGGACTAAGTACCATATTAAGACATAAGTGCGAGGTGTCAATAGGTTTGACCGTTCTTTTGATCACTTGGCTCTACACAAGTTGATATCGGTACAATCTCCGAATCACGAAACACTGTAATCTTGTGAAACAAAAACTTGGGTAATGTGCATTCACTGGCTCTACTCTACAACTTACAAATCTTGGTAGTGATGATAATGCTGGATTTCCTTCTTGAATGTAGCTGAGTTCTAGTGATATCTAATTCTACGTTTGTAGCGACTGTAGTTTGAGAAACCGGTAATAGTTAGATGAGGACAAGGCCAACTCTACTAGATGCTGGAGCCAAGAGAGTGTCGAGCCGACGACACACACAAAAATAGAAAATTTTATACTCTACCAAACAGCTTGTGGGCATAAGGTTCTGTGAAATTCTGACTACTTGTTATGACCCACCAACTCAAAACCGTTTATGTATCGAAATTCTATAATATCTAGTTTCTTATGCTCTCAACTGTCCATAATAAGCATGGTAATAGACGAGGTATATTTGAAGTATAAGATTGCTGGGAGCAGTTATTTCTATGTGATGTTCTCTGGGGAGTAGTAAGCCTATTTTCTTTGCCTAACTCCTACAGTTAAGTTTTTGTGCTGATAATGCTGAAGATTTTGACTATCGTATTTCTGACTTCCACAATGACAAGCTTTGAGACGGACAACTATTTCACGCCTCATGGGCTAAATACGAACGATGTCCAATTGATGGTCTTGAGAGTTGAGGATCTAAAGGAATTATCAAGAAAGTCACTGATTATATGTGGATTTCTTACCTACTACAGCACTGTCTTCCATTTGTCTCAATTTCCTACAACGCTCAGATAGTAGGGAGTTCAAATAAAAATACGAGTTTCAGATCCCGTAGGCTGTTGCCAATAGTCCAAACTCTCCTTTATACTATTGGTGCTATTTCAAATTATACTATTTTTATAAAGCAAAAGAGCATAACATGATATGTACATGACATATATGGTAAAGGTCTTTTTTTTTGGATTTGTAGTGAATGAGTTCTTGTTCAAAGCTCATCATTCCAATAGATAGATCTTTATCACCACTCTAAGTGCCTTGATTCTTGGTGAAATAAACAATATCATTTGAAATGATGAATTGGCATTAATAAGCAGTGGTTTTGCTATAGATATCAGTTCTTCAGATTGAAAAATGCGTCTCTTAAATGCACGACAGGAAATCTCAGCCAAACTTCAGTGAAGTTTGTTGATATTTCGTGTTTGTATGTGTTTATGGGTTATAGTGCTTTATCTTGCGGTTTTGAAAAATATTAAAGCAAGGTGATGCGAGAGGGTAAGGAAGAACAAAGAGGCCTTCTATCATCAATTTTTCTGTCAAGATAGCAAGAGAGGCTAGAAAATACAGCAACGTCTTGTATTTTCGAGGGACTTACTGAGCGCAACTTCACAAGTTAGTACACCAACGTGTTAGCCTGTATCTAGACAGTATCATCACATTGCACATCAATGTTCATTTCAATGTTCATTCTACCTAAAAACCATTTACCTCAGGCAGAAAGAAAGTATTTGGTTGGACTTTTCTCTTACCTGCGGTGATTTTCCCAGTTGGCGGCAACTTGGATCTCTGTACCCTCTTAGGGTAGTCTTCATCATCCAAAATCGTGACGTTAGTCGCACTAGTCATGTATTCTTGTGCTTCCTTTTTGGACTTAATCTGCTTAGAGTTAAGAATCTTTGTTCTATGCAACTCCTGTTGCAAGAATGGCTGGAAAAGTTTGATTTGGGTACTAATCTCAGTATCCAACAGTCTCTTGAACGGCTTCTTCTCAAACTCCTGTCTCTTGTTCTTTTTAGCAACATCCTGTTGGTTTGCTTCTGCGAAACGAGAGTGAAGGAGATGTAACGGGATGGAGTTGCTCAACATTCCCATCTCTTTATCAAGTCCCAATTCCTTGAATCCAAAGAAATCATCACCAATCTCATTGGAAAAATCACCAGAGAGAAACTGATCACTGTTATCCTCAAACGTTTTCTCCGTCATTTCAAAAGCCGGCTTCAATAAACTCTTTAAGAATTGCGACATTTTGGCCCTAAGGTCTTTCAGCTTGGTTCGCTGTCTCAGTACATTATCATGGACATAAGTATGCAATTGCTCCGGCTTTGTGATACCATTCTGCAAGAGTGCCAACATTACCGCATCTTTCCTCTTCTGTTCCCCATTAATTGATGGCGTTTCCAAGTGGGTCTTGATACTGGCAACGAGACCATTCATGTACTTGCCGGCAACCTGTGTTAATGTATCAATTGCTGTCCGTTCTGTTGTTTCAAAGCCAGACATCATTGCCACTTTAGATACCTTTTTCTTCAACATAGAGTATATCAGATCTCTATTCATTCCATCATGCGTGGGCAACGTTGATAACGGATCCAGTTCCATTGAGTCGTCAATATCTTGAATCTCTGGTGGTTTCAACTGTGAATGATGTATGAACTGATGTTGTTGCATTTGTCTAATGACACTGATTTTGAAGCAAATTTTGCGAATCTCTTGCATTTCTTTGATATTTTCATTAATGATCTCGTCCAGACCAGAAGGTGGCTTCTTCTCTCCAACACCACCTTGGGAAAGAATTTTATCGAGAAGCTTAGCTTCCTCTTCATCAATATCAAGTTCTGATTTACCAGCGTAGTGCACCTGTGGATACCCACCACTGATGTCATACTCAATCAAGTAAATGTCATCCTCGCCCTTACCTGATGCCCTAAAGAGCTTTTTCTTGGACTCTGTGTAGTTCTTTAGATATGAGTCAAATTTCATCATCTTCTTTGGATCTCTCAGGATAGCAGACGCTTCAGCATTCAACGAGCCAGTAGATGTAAAAAGACAAGATCTTTTTATGCATAAATCTGCCCTTGTTTTGGATGTCAATGACTTCCACTGATTTAATTCAAAGTCATCTTTATCATCATCGCCATTGTTGTCTAGATAATCATTAGTGTCACCTTCATCATCGTCCTCAATCTCAGTGGCATCACCAAATGTGGCATTAAGACTTTTGTTATTCAAAGGTGTGGCTGCTGTTGTATCTGCATCTAGGAATGTCGTAGTTCCCTGGGTTCCAGGCATAGGTGTGGTGGTTCCCGAATCCAGCATCGAAGAATCTAAAGCCTCAGGTTTTGGTGACTCCAACTTTACCTCACCATTTCTTGTTCTTTTCTTCCCCTTCTTTGACGTAGTCTTTCCAGAGGGCATCGGAGTCGCAGAATCCTCCAAAGCAGCATTCTCTGCCTCTACCTCTGAACGATCTCTCACAGTGATGTCAGGAATCAACGGTATCAAGAGTAATGACTTCTTTTGCATTGCAATCGCATGCGAGCGAAGGAAATGTGAAGGATCAGAGTTATAAGTGAGACAGTTCTTCCAGATAAGCATCACATCATCCACAAACTCCTGCTTGGATTTGTATTGGAACGATTTCAACTTTTTTAAGATCGTGTTAAGATCCATTGGCTTCTTAATCACCTGTAAGTAGTTTGGTGCCTCCCTTTTACTAACCTTGTTTAGGAACGCGGTGGAGTGCTCAGTGTAATTTCTCAGCTCCATAACCACCTTCTCACATGCTTCATACAGCTCCTCTTGCCCAACCTTATCATCAGATGCCCACTTCGAGCGGTTCTTACGCACATCCATTATTAGCTGACGGAGCTCAGTGTCTTGTAACTGCAGCTTTTCCTTGTTGTCATCAATGGAACGGAGCAAATGCTTGAGTGAAAGATTGGCTGCCCCTAGACTCATGAATGAGTCCTTTAAGTTAGCAAGATCATCTGTTTCCTCAATTAACTTGTCATTAGCCTCGAGCTTCTTTCTTTTAATGATAGTCTCTTTATCATTCTCAAAATTGTGGTAGATCTTGTTAAAATTTTCAATAAGGGTTTTGCTGTCCAATGGTGTCGTATCTGTTTCACAAATTGGTACTTCAAGAACAGTACAGCCATAACTATTCTTCTCTAGGTTTAAATTTCCATCAACCTCGTCAGTCTTAGTGTCTTTCTCCTCTTCCTCGTCATCATCGTCATAATCGTCATCATAATCTTCATCAATCTTCCTCACTGGTGCTGCTTTTGCTAGATCAGTTTTAGGCTGTTTGTCATCATCATCCTCAAAGATCTCATAATCATCCAATCCAGCACCATCATAGTACATGTCAATTGCTCTATCAAACAAAATATATCGCACTTTCAGGGCCAATCGTCTCGCGCTCTCAACACCATTCGGAATGGTCTGCTCATTAATAGGATCATCATCCTCTCCTTGATTGCCTCCAGATTTGGACTTATCCTCCGGCTCAATGAATCTTAGTGACACATTGCTCTCCATGAATTCCTTGAACAGTGTCCTGGCCTCTGTGTGTTGTAGAATGGTAGTCAACACAAGCAGCTGCTGGTTGTTGAAGTAGTATTCAAATGTGCCACGTTCAAGAAGCTGCTTTGCCAAAGAAAACATTTTATCTGTGTTATCTTCTTCGAAGATCCTCAACTTACTTTGTAGGCTGGTCATCGTGCTGCTGGCTATGACACTACTGCAATTGTTTAACTTTTTGGGCTATCACTTTCAAATTGTGAAGAAATCAGGTAGGTCGGATGTCAGGAAAATACGGGGATACTCACGTGCTGTCACCTGAGACTACATGTGATTGGGATTACATAAGAAAACTAGTTGTGAGGGTGTTGACGGGCTCGGCGATGTAGCGAGTCACGACATAATTCTCCTCGCACCAGTCAATAATTGAGGTAACTCTGGCCCAGAAGCCGGTGTGGGTACTGCTTGGCGAGTGGCAGTAGATCAATAAGCGAGATCTTCATCCTTTGAAAAACTTGTAACTAATAACTTGTGTGTTGTGGTGGCGAGAGAGGAAGAGGAGGGAGTGCTTTTGGCTGCACACTTGTATTTTTTATACTACTGTCAAAAATTGGCATCCCACTTCGCCCGGATCCTTCGGAAATCTCTTACCCGGCCTGGGGAATTGTGTCACTGGCCCTGTTTTGCCGAGAAAAATGACACAATTCTGTCCCGATTCCTAAATTCAGGGACAACAACAAAAGACAACGCATGCATACCACCCCCATGTTGGTCGACGCTGCTTAATAGCTAAATCAGGTCACCAATTTGAGACTCGTAACAATAGTTAATCATAATTGCCCAGCATATGATATACTGCATACCCGAAACACGCACCCAACGAAGCTCACAGATACCAAGTATTTGTCCAGGGTGAGCGTTTCAGTACAGACTCGATTGATTTGCAGACAATCATCAAACGTAGCTTGGAAGTCACGAAAATACGGGGAACGACAGGTGAAGTCACATGAGGGTTGTGTGATTAAGGTTACATAAGGAAACTATTTGTCAAAAGTGAGACAGGTAATGTTATTAATTTATCAATTTCTTATACAAATCAAAAAAAAAAGACAGAATTATGCTGCAGTTTCTAAAACTGAAACAAATTTACCAGGGCAGAAAGGAGATAATTCTTCAATAGTACCTTCTTTCTTGCTCTTGATATCAGCAACAACACCATCATAGAAATTGGTGATATCATCACAAATATCATGTTCCATAACCCAATCGGCAACAAAGGCAACTTGATTTGAAGTATCTAATTTAGCGAAATCAGTGTGGTGCATCATATCACGGAAGGTAATACATGAATAATGAATGTTATTAGCTCTGTTGTATCTGATTCTCTCAGTAGCTTTCAAAGCTAATGGGATATCTGATGGAGTCTTAGAGATACATTCAGCTAACACATAAGCATCTTCAATCGCTTGAGCACCACCTTGACCAGAGTAAGGAGTATGACAATGACAAGCATCACCAATGACGATGATATGACCATTTTCAGAGACCCAGTTTTTCAAAGTGACTCTCCATGGTAATTTATAGTCAATAATTCTACCAGCTGGTGTTGTTTTAACAATTTCAATAGCTTTTTCATCAAAACCTTTCATCCAATCTAAAACTTCATCATTAGTTGATGGGAATGACCATTTATCCTTGATTTCATATGTGTCATTATGAGTAACAACCCAAGCAATGTCAGTACCATGGTTCCAACAGTAAGCAAAAACATCAACACCTTTACCGTACCAGACTTTAACGGTGTCTTCTTCAGTTCTAATGAAATCCTTTAATAATGGATTGACTCTCATTTCATCGGTGACGTTATAATAAGATCTGTAAACAGCAGAACCACTGTTGATGTTTTCATCAGTTGGAATTCCAAATAATTGGTTTAAGACAATTGACTTTGGACCATCAGCAGCAACAACAACGTCAGCTTCTAGGGTTTCACCATCGTCTAAAGTAACACTAGCTGAACCAACTCCATCATTATATTTCACGACAGCTTTACCGATAATACAGTTGACACCAATTTCCTTAGCATATGATAGACAAATATCTTGTAATTTACCTCTGTGACCACTGTATTGTCTGTAATAATACTCTGGCTTGTGATGGAAAGGATCATTAAATAATAACTTACCTTCAGCAGAATGAATTTGGAAGTATTTAGCTTTGTTAACACCATTAGCGACTAATTCTCTAGCAACCTTACCGTCACCCCATCTTGAGATGACTGAACCACCATTGTTGAAGAAATCAATGATATCACCATATTGTTTAGTGTTGATGTATTTTTCAATTAAGGTAACTTCCATACCACGATTTTTACATTCAACTGCTGCAGTAATACCACCAAAACCGGCGCCAACAACGATAACTTTAGTCATTTTTCTCTCTTTATTTGCTTTTAGATAATATGAGCCTAAATAGACTGCCTTTGAGCTGGGGCTTCGTCACTATTTATACACAAGCTAAAAGCGTAGTCAAGTAAAGTTAAGCTAGTTATCTTTCAAGCTCTAGATCGCTTAATTTCCTAATTGGTACATGGCGCAAAAAATTGATGTTCGTTTTCAGGATTTACCATACTAGTCCACATTCGTTAAAAGATCCTATCAATTGCATACATACTCGTGTTAAAAGTTGGTGAATAACGGCTAAATACTATTTTTGTAGGAATATCGTCCTTATAGTGAAATTTGCTTATGGCTGCACTAAAAGTAACGTGATGATTGTATGAGATGTCAGTTCGGCAAAGTTTACCAAACAAAGACTCAAGAAAAAGGATGGAAGTTCCTGAATTGGTAATAGGTCAAATTTTGCACCCACGTTCTCAATTGGTCACATAAAATGCCTTCTTTTTCTGTTGGTTTTGGTGAAAATTTGGGCGTCGTTATGATATACCTTCTTGTCCAAAAAAGGAAAGTACTCCCTTTCTCAAACAAGATCTTTGGCATAAACTATATATAATCTCTGACAGTTACAAATTTGTTTTACTTTGCAGATCTGTAACACGTTACAAAAAGATGTCTTCAACAGTTTTAGTTACTGGGGCTTCGGGTTTTGTTGCCCTCCATGTTATTGGTGAATTGCTTTCTAGAGGTTATTCAGTGATCGGTACGGTCAGATCACAATCAAAAACAGATAAATTAATCAAACAATTCAATGAAAAATTTGAAAGTCCAAAATTAAAATTTGCTATCGTTCCAGATATTGCTACTTCTGGTTCTTTTGATTCAGTTTTTAAAGGAAACAAAGATATTAAATACGTTTTACACACTGCATCTCCATTTTCTTTTGGTTTAAAAGGTACTTGGGAAGAAGTCTTTAAAACTCCAGCTGTTAATGGTACTTTAAACATTCTTGACTCAATCAAAAAATTTGCCCCACAAGTTGAAAAAGTTGTTGTTACTTCTTCAATGGCTGCTATTGAAAACTTGGATAAATCAAAAGATCCAACTTTTATTCATACTGAAGCTATCTGGAATCCAATTGAATGGGCTGATGTTGATAATGAAAATGCAGCTTATGTTTGTTCTAAGAAACTAGCTGAAAGATCAGCATGGGAATTTGTTAAGGATAATGATGTTAACTTTTCGCTTAATACTATCAATCCTCCATTCATTTTTGGACCTCAATTCTTTGATGAAGATGTTTCAGTTGATAATTTAAATACTTCTTCAAGCGTTATTGCTGGTTTATTAAACACTGATCCAAGTGATACATCTCTGTTTGACAAGTTAGCGTTATGTGCTGTTGATGTACGTGATGTTGCTGCTTTCCATGTCTTAGCATTAGAAAAAGACATTGGTGATGAAAGATTATTCCCAGCTGTTTCAAGATTCTCTCAACAAGGTATTTTGAACATTATTAATGATAATTTTCCCCAATTAGATGGTAAAATTGCCAAAGGTCAACCAGAAGGTGAACTTGCAATTGCAACCCCAGCTTTTAACAATGACAAATCTAAAGAATTAGTTGGTGGTTATGAATTCAGCACTTTAGAAACCCAAGTTGTTGATACTGTTAAACAAATATTAGAACACACGAACTTCTTAAGTACTTTAAAATAGATATTGAATATTCTGATTACTTTGCAATTTAAGTTAAACTGATTTGGTAGTAACATATGACTTTGTGTTCAATTCATCTATTGATAATTCATGTAACTTCTTTCTGGTAATTAGACTACAGAAAGCTATAGACATGGAGGATCCTGATTGACGCGATCACCATGTTTCTCTAAAGATGGACGGTTCAAAATGGAGTATATGACCCTCTTCTATTAACTATTTTAGGTATTACTGGTTTAACCAAGAATATCGTGTGATTTTGTATGTTGAAGAAATCATCCAACTTCAGTATACACCTCAGAAGTGAACGTTTAAGGAGGTATTAGACCGGTTGACACGTTTTGTCGTTGAGATTGTTAATCTCGCAAAAAACAATTCCCATCCTAATTATTTTCAAGGGATAAACCTACCAATCTGGATTATATGAGGAAGTTGAACAATGATATATCGAATGATTCGCCAAACCATTTGAAGAGATATGTATAGACATGGCAGATTCCTGAAATTTCATTATCCGTATCCACATTTCACAGATAACGGATAATCAGTTCAATATCTGT
>JAMAIE010000034.1:0-63768 GCA_023627795.1 Barnettozyma californica | reverse complement strand
TTATACAAAACCCTGGTAAAAATTTATAAATTTACTTTTTTCCACTCTGACTTTATTTATGGCAATTTCCTACCCCCCCCCCCCCCCCCCCCCCACCAGGAGAGAGATCAGAAAAAGTGGCTGCAGAAAAGAAGGATGAAAGCAACCAAAACAAGGCTATGTCCGTGGGGTCTTCAAATGTGAGTTCTGGCTCTGTGGGCAAAAGGTACACAGCGAATTATTACGAAGCACTCCCTCACTTTCGACAGGTTGATGGTTCAAACAAGACGAGGGAGGCAGCGGCAGACAACGATCTCACAATATTTGCGGGTTGGTTAAAGCGCTACGTCATTATGGTTGATCATATTGTTAGTTATCATCCTGAGGATGACAATTCTCAATCGGCTACAGAAAAAGAAAGTGCACTTTGTCAAAATGTTCTAGACAACATTGTGAGTCCTCTCCGGGCTAGCGCACTTCACTATGTTAACCGATTGTTTTCATCAAGACGCCATCTGCTAGAGAGCGCTATGTCTGAACGGCCAGTGGAAGCCGACGCGAAGAGTGTTTACTTCGCAATATTGGAGTTTTGGTGTAATGTCATCTTTGTCGATTTAGACACTGATGCTGTCATTGAGTATGATGAAAGAATGAAACAAGTGCAGAGATTAGGTTCCACTGAAATTTCAGATATTAAAAGAAACTTCCCTGGTGCACTATCAGGTATTCTAGGTCTAATACCAGATGGGAAGTTTGTTATCTCTGTGATTGGTGCAGAAAAAGTTTTCACGCACGGTGTTCTTAAGGACGTTCCTTCTGTCCCTCCCACCCATCTGCCTGCATATTCTGATCTCCTACTAATGGAAATCACCGCATTTCCAATTGAAGTTAAGAAGGAAATGTTCAATGCGTCTAGATCTGATTATAGCGTTCAACTAGCTAACGAGAAGATTGAAAATGTTACACTTGATGTGAAAAAGGGATGGTCTATTGCAGAAATAGTTGGGCACACTAACTTTTCGAAGATTCTGCAACAAGGCCTCCGCTATTTGACTGGGTCATCTGAAGTCCTGTGCAATCATGTCATCTACGTGTTTCTGCATCATGGGGTTGTTCACTTTGCCCACCTTGAGATTGATCTAGATGCCCTTTCATTTAAGGACCATCCTACAGATAAGGACGTTAAGACTGTGTTCTTGAAATCAAATACAAGAAAATTACACAGAAATAAACATACAGGTGCCGAGGAAGGACCTGGAGGAAAAAAGCAAAGTGCAGTAGTCATAAATACATTATCCAGAGGTCAAAAAAATGAAGCAATTACAGAGAAGATTGTTCCAGTGAAGTTCACAGCTTACCCATTAGAAACTGTTGTTGGCAAGACAAAGGTACCACTTTTGAGTGGGATGGTGGCGCTGATTGTGTTGGTGTACAAACTTCTTCTTATTCTCAAAGACCCAATGCAGATACGCGAGGTAAGAATCAAGATGATGGCACTCAGAAGAGCTTTACAAAAGCATACTGTAAAATCGTAGCTGGTAGTGTCGGAAAATAGGAAGAGATTGCAAAGGGAGTCTGATGATGAAGATCATACCGAGTCACAGAAAGGCCTTCATGTGTCTCAAGATGAGAAAGCACACATAGATAAGAAGGCTAGGAGCAACAGGGATGGTCAGACAAGTGAGAAGAAAACAGGAAAAAGTCCATCACAGCAACGCCCAACTCAGGATTATCTCTGTGAACAGGAAGTGGAATATAGTGGAACAGGGGGTGCTGCCGGAGATACCTCAACTGAAGACACCACCAGTGGTTCTAGTGATGAGCTTTCGATAAACACAAATCTTGCAATCTCGACAGCTGACTCGTCAGTAAAGGTTGAGAGTAGTATGAAGCAGGGAGTGAGTCGTCAGCCGAGATCCGATTCTTTCGATGAATTAACATTGTTTCTGCGAGCAGAAGATGAGGGTCCACTGGACTACGTCACCAACGATATCACTTTGTATTCAGAGCCTGTGATCCACACCACTATGAGAGCATTAACACTAGAGAAGAAATTTGGAATCAAGCTCCTTTGTCGAGGCCGCAACTTTCAAAGAGATCGCCAATTGGCCAGTGTTCTCTTCATGCCACAACACACTTTACGTGAAAGTGTGGTAGGATTGTCTTCAGAGTCTGTGAACCTGAGTGGGCCCGACTTGTCGCAAGTTCTGCTTGGGGGAGAATCAGTAGCGTGTAAGTTTGACAAACTTGCATTCAAGTACTACTGCCCAGAGATACTCTACGATGCTTACCGCTTATCTGATGACTATTATTATGATGATGAGTCCGCCAGCTTCTCTTCGTTCAGAGATTACGTTTATAAATCCTATCACTTGAACGAATGGAATATCATGAAGGCCATTCAGAAACACAATGATACTGCCGGTCAAAGTGGTGATTATTCCAAAACGATCGCAATTCCAAAGTGTCTTTTCAAGGGGGACCAGTTGAACTTGAAGCTTGGTCGGTGGGGTGATAGTGATGATATGGGCTGCTTTATGGTTACAGAGGCCCTCACGCCTGACTCTGGAGGCTGGAGGAATTCCTTACCACTTCAAGAGTCCGTGGTCACAGACGCATGCAATCAGATTGAGGTGATGACCAAGCAGGTCTATATCAGACACAATGACTTGAAGCTTTCTAACATGATATTCACAAAGGGGCGTGTTCATTTCATCGACTTTGGACTTAGCGTGTATGTCGGAAATTTGGAAAAGGATGAGTTGGATGAGATGGTGACAGAAGACCAAGAAACAATTAGAGAATTGCTACTGTCTAACTCCTAAGAGTAAAGGGGATATAGTTATTATGTGAGGCGTACTCCAGAAAACCAGAATGGCTCATGATCTGTTCCTTGGGAAAGTATTTTTCTGTGAGAGTTCCTAGGCTATCTGTGTTGGATGAAGCTATTATGATCATTCAAATATCGACTGAAATAATGTTTGGCATAGAGAGTAAGGCGGAGAAGCCAAGTGCACCGAGTTTCCAAGGTTCACCAACATTGAGAGGTGCTGGACGGCGACCGATCCAAGGCTGGAGTAAAGCTGCAATATTTGATTTTTCGAAAAATATACATCGGAATGACGATGACCATGATCATGACACCGTGACGATGATGATGAGGAAGAGGAGGAGGAAGAAGAAGATAATACTTGTGAAGATTAGTAAATGAAGATTGTGAAAGACAGAACCAAGTACAATGAGAAGTTTGCTAACAAGTCTAAGTTTATTTTTTTTATCCCAATTCCAACATCCAAATGCCCTGTTCTATATATATGATTATTACTATTTACCTCGTTACGATTTTCACAATCTGCCTCATTCCACTCAACAGAATACCAGCCACCACAACCACATACAAAAGTGCGTCGGAATAATCAAGCCAAGTGTTCAATGGCCCCAATTGCTCCAGCTGCATATTCACTAGATCCAAGCTTGCTAAAGCCATTCTGAAAGTATAGTTAACGAGTAACAATCCAAAAACCCAAGCAACATTACTCAAGAACCCCTGGAATTGAACATTCAGCACCTTGGTTAGCAGATTGCTGTCGCTGCTCTTGAACAACTTCACACCGACATAGCATCTCATGGCAAATGTTAGCAGGCATATTACGTTTAAGAGCTTCCCAAACACAAGAACACTAAGATATCCATAGTTGAACCAAGTGTTAAAGTTGAGATTCAAGTTCTCTATTTTCAAAACCCCAAGTAAACTGAGCTCAAAGACGATGAATATTGTGAAGAATACAATAAAGACATCTAGTATTCTGTTCTCTATTATCAAGTTCCGTTGAGTAACCCTGGTTTGATCCAGACTAACTGTAGTCAAGGGCTTGTATAGTTCCACATTGAACTTCTCTAAATCTCCAGCTTTCTCTCTAAGAGCATCTTGCATAAGCAGATCTGAGCTCCTTCTTTTACTTGATTTTTCAATATCCATTTTGGTTTCCAATATTACTCCTTTAAAGGCACACACACACACAAACAACTGGAGAATGAAGGTTGGTAAAAGAGAAGGAAAAAAGGCTTCAAAACCGTTGTTGTTTTTTTCTACTTTTCTGACACATTCATGCACGTGGCCCTGGGAGAAACGTGGAGGGTCTGGGCATTCGCGAATAACAATTATACACATAAAGTAAGTAAGTAAGTAACAAAACGAGTTTCCTTCTTTTCCGATTTATCCATTTCACTTCTATCCATTTCACTTCACTTCACTTCACTTTGTCTCACAAATGCAGTTAGCTTCATACTATTGTAGATTTGGATTAGGTAATGCTGTTAATTGCTCATTAAAGGATAGTAGTAATGGGCAATCTACACAGAAACACAAGTGGAAGCGGATATGAAGTGTGGCTATTTTCCCATTTAACAGGTGTGGTCAAAAGTTCTCTGAATGGATTTAGACCCTAAAGACTGGCACATTTGTGAGTATGATGATGTGGAAGTACGTTCCACAACTGTTATTCTTTCGAATGTTAAAGGGCAACTTTGTAAAAAGAGCACTATCCGGAGTTCCAGGGGTCCAATCAGATGAAATGTTTTTGCAACACCTGTGTTTGGTATGGTAGATATCTTCAGCTCCTGATTACTTCAAGGGTGTTTTGCTCCTCTGCATCAATATCAGGATGGCTGAGATGATGACATGGGGATTCTTTATTATTTTGCTTATTTTTGAATGGAAAAAAGGCTATTTGTGACTTTCCGAATCCATGGTCACAATTGCGCTCCCCATGAAATCTGATTGAAGTGTGATGATCTAGCAGATGGATATCAAACACTATGAAATTCGGGATAAAAACTAATCCCGAAACTAGGAATGATACGGATGGTGTCTTTTTTGATGACATTTTCGCGAAATTTTCCTAATTAGGTGATATCAACACTTTTTGTTTTTTTTTGAACACTACTACTGGAAACGAATAAGAAATTTGGTCTTCAGGCAATCAGTTGGGAGCTCCTTGGGGTATATATCTTGGGAACTTCACTTCACATATTATGAAGATAGGCCTCTTTGTCTATTATCGGGATAAAGTTCATTTATGGAGCCATGGAGAACACCTCAGTTAGAAGAAGTCTTCATCTCCCATAGATCCAAGATTTCCGCAGAGGCACCCTTGCATTTGATTTTGGGAATCTCTAAATGAAAAAAGTAGTCGAAGTGATGGAGCTATAAGTTACAGTAGAAAGGTGTTTTTGGATTCTGATTTTCATACAAAGTCTAGGTGGTGGGTGCCAATACTATCGTCCTTATTACACCTTTCATGACAAGCAGCGAATAATTTGATTTCAAACAGTATTCAATATTCATTATAAAGACTCATCATTATAATCAGACTGTGGTAAGCTTTTCAGAAACTTGGAGTGAGGATTGGATTACTTTATTTCAAACTTTGAAGTGTTCCATAGCGTGAAATAACTAGGCAACCTCTTTTCAATATTATCGTCGTGGCTCGTGACTGATTCTTTTTTTTTGTGTGAGTTATTTCTATACTTTCTTCTAAATATCAGTGCTATTCATCATTTGTGATCATAGATTATCTAGAATATGTGCTAAAGTACCTTGCTTCTCTTTGACACATGACCAAGTCCGGGTAATTACACCCCAAAACACTAAGTAAAAAATCAATCAGTGTTAAGACGCTTTATCATCATCTAACTGGTAGCCCCCCGCCCCAATCAAAAGATGCAGCTCTTCCTCACTACATTCAACTGTCAGAAATCCCCACAGTTGGACTTTCCCAAGCTCATACAAGATAGCATTCAACGCTTCTTTGGAGACACAACACCTGAAGTGATGGTGTTTGCATTTCAAGAGCTGATGGGCCTGTACGACTCTACATTCCCTGACTATGTTCATGAATACCTTGAAAGCCTCTCTAATTCACTTCTGAGAGAAGTTAACAGTCGCTTTGGCCAGTTTGAACTAGTACAACTTGAGACCTTTGGTAGTGTTGGGCTGGTGGTTTTTGTCCAACAGGGTTTGTCTAGGGACATTAGCGAAGTATTCATTCGCAAAACATCATTTGGGCTTTTTTACTCAGCTATTAAGGGGAGCGTGCTAATTAGCTTTAAGTTAAAGGAAGAAAGCTTCACCTTTGTGGGTGTGCACTTAAATGCAAACGAAGGTGAGACCAATTATGAGAGGCGCAATAAGGATTCATGGGATATATGGCGCAATGCAACTAATGAAAATGACGTGAGCGTGCTCGAAGGCCGAGGGCATGTGTTCCTTCTTGGTGATTTGAATTACAGAGCCTCAACTCGAGTTAGTGATACCCAAGAAATTGAATCGGGTCTGTTGGCAGAGAACGATGAGTTGAAGAGAGCTATGCGAACCAATGCTGCTTTCGTGGGGTTCAAGGAGGCTGATATCCAATTCAAACCTTCCTATAAGTTTATCCCAGGAACTGCAAACTATGATTCCAAGAGAACCCCGAGCTGGTGCGATAGAATCTTATATCGTCGCTATGACCACGATGATGAATCTGTAATTAAGTACAACTCCATCCCAGAAATTCAGACATCAGATCATATTCCTGTTGCTTTAAGTATAAAAGTTGGTTCTGCTCCATCTAAACCTATTCTGGAAGGAGGAGAGTTGATTGGAGATGGTCACCATGTCATTCTACATGAATCTCTGTTCAGGGTAAGACAAGCGGTGGGAGTGGTATCAACGTTCTTTATCCAACTTGGCCTATTTGGTACCGTGGCATCGAGAGGGAGGGTTGTCACTGGAGTCATTGGACTGACAATCATATTCTACTACTTCTTCTCATGAATTGAGGAATCTTGTATTAAACCAGCCCTTGCTTCTTCAATTCATTGTAAACACTCTGGCTCATTACATTACCTTCAGAGTCTTCCACCTCAATAGCTTCCTCTTTTTCCTTTTCCTGAAGCTTCTTCTGCTTCATCAAAGATACCCACAATGTCTTTGCATCCTCAATCTTGGTGATATCCTTGAAAAGCGATGACGGCTCAATTCCCAGACAGCGGAGACCGTTAGTGTGTCTATGCTCACCAAAATGTGATTCAAATGATTTGCGTCCCATGTATGCAAATCCACCACAAATCTCACAAGTGAATTCAATGCCCAGGCCATGAAGCTTGTAAAGCCAAAAGGGAATAGGTTGACCATCTGGTCCCAGTGGCAAGTTCATCGGATTGAACATAAGCTCATTGGAATCTCTGTCTGTCTGTTTGTTATCTTCTTCTTCGTCAGATGACGGCATTACGAGTTCTTCATCTTCCTCCTTTGCATAATTGTCGATTTCAATCTCTTTCTCCCTTTCAGTAAGGGCAGTCCTTCTTTCAGTGTTTAATTTAGTGGACTGGCGTACACTGTTTAGGATCTCGATTGTGATTTTATGGATTTGATGCTGTAGAAGAAGGGCTTCCTGTGATGATCGTTGAGTGGATTGAGATTTCTGGTTTTTCTGGTGCTTCTTTCCTGTGATATGAGCATCATAGACAGTCTGTTTAGCAAACAGTTTGTCACATGTTGTACAGAACAATGGATCGTGATGTTTCTCAAGCTGGAACTGCTGTTTGGATGTATGGAGGAAGTCCTCAATGTTGAACAGCGGACGGGACTTCTGGATAAACTCCACAAGGTAGTTATATAACTGTTTCAAATATGTAAAGAACTCATTTGACTTTGACTGTTGAATATTCTGGCTTTTAAAGTCATAGAAAACCTCTAGGTACTTAACATATCCCAGTTTCTCCTCGCTCAGATTAAGCCACTGTTGATGAAAATCAACGAGGTCCAGATACTTCCCAAAGTATTCTCCTGGCGAAAAAATACTAGATAACCGAATATCGCTAGCGAACTGTGATAGAATATTGATCCCAGATGACTTCATCTCGTAGTGCTTACTCAAAGGCTCAACAACATCCATATTATCATGATTCTTAATCTGTTCAAGCTGTTCGTCAAACTTGGTTAGCGTTAGCTCCTTGTCCTGTAGTTCCTCCTTGATATTAGCTGCGGTTTCTAATTTATCAAGTGCAACCTTCTGCTTCTTGTACTGACCTATCAGCCTTCTGATCTCAAGCTGTTGGAGTAAGACTTCCTTGTGCCCTCGCTTCTTAAATGCCCCATTGAATACAACTGTCGACTCGGTTTCGACAATTTCAGGGTTTCGCTGAACACGAAGAGCAATTTGTGATTCAATAGTCTGAACTTCTTCCAGTAGCTGTCGCTGACGCTCGATTTCCATTGGATTTACTGAGATTGAAGATGTTAAAGATGCTGTTTGGCTTGGTTAGATAAAGTTTTTGGCACTTTCGTCTGCCTGGTTTGGCCACTTCCTTTCAACATCTGTACACCCACATGTGAGTTGTCTGGGGACATATTTTTGAAGTTGATTTCACAATGTCTGGTTGGACATTTACTGTCCCCCAGAAATTTGCAGACATCGAGACAAATGTAAATATATCATGGACATACATACAGGCTTAAGACTGTCCCATGTACCTCCCTTCCCTTCAACATGCTTCAACTTATCCTATGTCCGGTGTCCCGTGTCCCGTGTCCATTTATCTCATGGGTCAAGGACATCTTCTCTATAGGTGTAAGAGTGAGTCTGTCCCCTTCAGACGCTTTGTCCGGAGAATGCTTTCAGAGACATTTTTTTATTGTCAGGACAGACAGACGTGCAAATATAGTTAGGAAATCAAATATCCTAAAATGTTGGAAGCTTTTAAAGTTGTAACGCTGTCTATACGTCTTTGGAGCTGTTGAAACTGTCCATCTATGGATATAACACCTTGAGTGGAACTGAATCCCTACACTCCACTCTTTCAATCTCTCTAAACGAAACATGTTGATGCACCAAATGACAACGAGTTCATAGCAGCTATCCGTCATACCATCACCAAGTTGAAGGCTATTTGAGCGACAGACTATGATGTCTCGGACCTGATTGGGAAGAAACTTCAGCATATCTGGACAAATGCAAATGACAATGACTGTCTGTTTATGTGTGCCCCACCCATGACTAAAGGAACTGTAACATATACGAAGCTTGAAGGACAAAGGCACATCAAGTTCCGAGGGTGCAGTGTCTTGTGCCGAGCCAGAGCCAAAACCAAAACGCCAAAATCTGTGTTACACGGAACGAGTAAAGTACTACGCTTCCCACACGCGATATCAACCACAAACTATCGTCGCCGTCACACAAAAAGCCATGTCACAGGACGTTAACCGCCAGAAATCTGCGCGCTGGATGAAAGCCAGTGCGAATTATGATGGCGATGATTGGAGTGACGAAGACTATGAACAAGAAGGAATTGCGCCATTGCCCTCTATACCTAAAGAGTACCAGACAATCGCGTCACATGAGGATACTGGCGAGAGCGAATTAGAGAGTGCTGGTGAAACACCTGTTATGCATCTCCAGAGCAAGTTTGATACCATTGACTTGGATGCTCTACCTTCAGAGGAGCAATTTGGAGCTGTTAATGGATTGATTGATGATGATGAGGAAGATTACAGCCCGCAGCCAGGAAGCCGATTTGCACCAGTGGAGTCTTTGCAGGATGAGCCATCATTGGGGCAGGCTGAGGCTGATGTTGACATTGAAATAGAGACGGTGAATGAAGAAGTGAAAGACCGTAGTACTGTTTCAGAGGAGAATTATAGCGATGTATTTAACACTTCAACGGCTACACCTGAAGATCAGCCTGTGGAACAGCAACAAGAGCAAGAACAAGAGCAAGAACAAGAACAAGAGCACGAACAAGTGCAAGAGCAAGAACAAGTGCAAGTGCAAGAACAAGATCAAGAACAACCACTAGAGTATCAGTTCCATGAACAGGCATATGAAGGCGAGGATGATTCCTTCACTGAATCTGTGAATGGGTTCCCTGGGGAGCAGGAGGCTGACGAGGAAGATGAAGGAAATGAAGCTGGGCATAATTCTGTGGATGACGAATATCTGAATGCAGTACCACTAAGTGACGACGAGGAGGAGTACGTTATGCACAAACCTGATACTGGCTTCGCACAATATGAGAGCCCAAGCACACATAGCTTTGTTCGGTCCAAACCACCATCCTTTGAAAGTCGTGACGTCCAATCTCACTACTCAGATATTGAATCACCCAATGTCTCTGTTCCTCAAGTCATTACTGTTACTGATGAAGATAACACAAGCATCACAACCGAGCCCCAGTATATCACACTATCTCCAAAAGCAGCAACGGATGTCCCACAGTCTCCAGCAATTGATCTCTCTGACACGGATACGTTACATATTCATGAACCCTCAACGGATGAAGAAGAACAGGAAACCCAGAGTTTACAGCATCTTCCTCGTGATGTGAGCGCCAAAAGTATTGATGTACTGGGTGGCGAGCATGCATACCTTTCATCCATCATCAATACTCCTGACCCAGAGACTGGTAAGTTTGAAGACAACGTTGTGGATTCCTCTGATGATTCTCACAGACAAGAAGAAGAAGAAGAAGAGGAAGAAGCGCATCCACATGGGACAGTGAGGGACTCCAAATTTTACTCCTCTGTGAATGACTACTTTGATGACTATGCTCCTGACTCTTCGAGTCTATCGCGAGTCTCGAGTCACTCCTCAGGCTCTCTCTCTACAGGTGGTGCATCCATGATCCACTCAGAAACATGGAGAAATTCCAAGATTGGAAGTGATCGCACTGCTTCTTTTACGCAATCCATTGCAGACTCTACGCAACGGTCAATCGTTTCCAATGAAGCGCAATCTTCCCGTAGTGGCGATCACAATGATGGTGACACAGAGGCAATAGGTGGACTAAATCCTGCAATGAGTATCAACATGGGTCAATGGAGACCTAACACCTCTAGCTACAGAGATGCCTTCATCCAAGGAAGCACGTCAACTCAACCACTTCCTAAGTTGGATAATTACACGAGGAACGAGAAGGGTGAGATTGTGGAAGATGTGACGTCTATTGGAGAGAGCTTAGAACCATCTACAACTACTGATGAATTCTGTGATCCGAGGGAATTGAGACCAAGCCAAGGATACAGAACTAATTCCAATTCTTTGATTGCGACACATATTCCATTGAGTACCACGACGACTAATAATGAACCTACTGACAGGTTGTTCCAAGAGGTGCATGATACTACGGAGACTCCTATCGCTGCTGCTGCTGTTGTTGTCACACCTACGAAGAAGAAGTTAGTGAAGCTGGTGAATATGAAACAGATATCGACATTGGAGAATCCAGTGACGAGAATAACGCAATATCGCGAGGCACGTATTAACGAAGCTAATGTTGACAGTGGATTGAGTGAATGGATTAATTTCGCGTTGCAAAAAGTTGAGGTTGTGCCTTATTCCACCAATGTCTCTACAAACCACGTGAGGGAAGCATATGCTGAAGCAGCTGCAAGTGCTGGTTCTGGTGGTGTTAAGAGACACAACAATTTGGGTAGTATATTGCAGAAATCGAGAGTATTCCACGAGACGAGTTCAACTGCTCAGAGTTTTGCCAAAGGGATCTTCTCTAGGGGTAAAAAGATTATTAAGAACGATAAATGAATGCATTTGGTCTATGTACAGACGTTGTATGTATATATGTAGTGTTTCGATCAATTATGCGCATCTACCTTGCCAAAACCTCTGTTGAAGTTCAACAGTCCACCGGTCTTCCCACCAAGAATCTCTTTGACCTGAGTGACTCTCGCCACCCAAATCTCATGATCTTGAACTTCCATCACTGTCTCCTTCTCACAGACCAACACGCGTTCCACTTGTTTGAGCAACGGCAGGCCATTTACTGTCTCGTAATCCAAACCCTCCTCCAGTCCCTCAAAAGGCGATACTGTAACATACTGCCGTGATATCTCGTCGAAATAGCCGTTGCGTGCGAATTTCCGCGCCAGCTCCCCTGATTCAGGTGTTGGTTTAAGGATATGCAACGCAAACTGGCCCTGAGTATGCAAGTTTGTTGATGTTGTTGATGGTTTCATTAGGTTGAACTGCAGGAGAGGATGTGGGTTGATACTGAGAGATGTGACTGAGGATAAGGTCGCTCCGCGGAGATTGGGCGTGGTGAGGATGAGTACTGGCGCTGCGACTGTGGCCATAGCGTTACGGAACGCCGTCGTGGTAGTGATGGACATATACTTCTACTTCTTTGTCTTGATGTTTTAGTGGGTGGGTTTAGGTGGGTGGGAAGTGAAAATTATATCAACAAACAATTCAAAAACGAAAACAAAGACAAAAACACAAATACAATGTTAAGCCAACGAGGCCCACACATATGAAGTACGTCCCTAAGGCTCCTGTACTGCAATCTCCCTTGTTGACATGTCCGCAGCGATGGAACGGGAGAGCACCTAAACTTCTTCCAGAACGACTGCCCGAGTCCGCGTCACAACTAGACTTGTCGTCTAATCCACTGGCACACATCCTGGCTAGTCCATCCAGAGTGGATCGTTCCAACCGACAAGTGAGAGTACCGCGTGCTCTACTTCTGAGAATGTCGCTTGTCACAGACAACGACTCGCAGCTCTGGCTAGTGCCCAACGTGGAGCAGTTTCACAGCTCATCGTCAGACACTTACATCCCGAATAAGTCAGCCCATGTCCACAAGAGACGCTGGAAACAATACGCTCCATTGGAGATCATGAACGAGAACAGCAATATAACCTCGCATAAGGATATTAAAGTGAACGACGCTAATTGGAATTTAGTCAACACGCTGTATCTGGAGTTGATATTGAAAGAACTGCCAGACGCTTCTCTCCAGCAGGAAGGACGCCGTGTATTCTTAAAGAATGATGTCAGTGAAGAGAAAGCGTTCCATTTCACACACGACCATTGCACGTTCAACTTGGGAGTTGTGAAAATCACTCATCCGTTGCTGGACAAACTACGGGAGAAGATTCAAGCCCAGGCCCATTACGCCATTAGCTACAACAACTTCACTTTGGTGCGAAACATCTATTCATTCATACTCTATAACACATAAACAAGCATTCGTTCTTCTGCTTTTCTAGATTTTCCGTTGTCTCTTCTTGTCGCTGTACCGGGCATTAACCACTTCAAATCCTTCCATTCTATCTCTAAATGCCAGTGGGACGTAGTCGCCAACAACTTTACCCTGGCCATCACCAATATTCATTCTGACTTTCCCAACATCTTCCGTTAATGGGAAAAACTCTCTCATGAACGAAGACATCTGTGTCTTGACTGTATTTTTGATCCATTGAGAGTAGACAACACGTTCAGTCTTGATCTTCTTCTGTGTGGAGTTGGCTGGAATCCACTCCATCGGAGGAAATGAGCAGTCATAAAGCACCAAGGGCAAATCATCAGCCATCTCGTATAGTGGCTTTGTTGGGAATTCACCCTCAACATCCGTCAAACGCGTGACAATTGATGCTTCTTCCAGTCCTTGTCCAACGAGGAACAACACCGCAACCATGTTACGGACTTGATGCCACAGAAATGCTGACCCTTGCAAATCAAAGCAATAAACATCATTATGTAAGTGTAATATCTGTGATTTCATAATTGTTCTCTTGTAATTAGAGATCTGTTTACTCCCATCAAGTTTGCAGAAGTTTCTGAAATCGTGCTCACCCTCGTACAAAGCAGCAGCATTCTTTATCCGTTCGATATCGAGTCCGTTAGAATGGAAGATGTAACGATAATGTCTCGAGATACAACTGAACCGAGCATCGAACCCAGCAGGTGGGCGTAGACTGATTGAGTGGATCTTGATGTCTTCAGGCAACAGACTGTTCAAGATATTCACATAATCTACCTCTCTTGAGTCATTCTCTGGGTCCATCTGCTCCTCGTTGGACAAGTTCGAGCGCACTTTCAAACTCACCACCTGGTTCAAAGCACTCACACCACGGTCAGTTCTCCCGCATCGTGAGAATGCAAAATCATGGGGGTTTAAACTAGGCACCATTCGACACTTATGTAACGCTTCAATTAGTACACCTTCGACTGTTGGTAACGGAGTTGGGTCTTTCTGAATAGCAAGTCCATTGTAGTCCCAGCCAAGGTATGAAAATCGCAGCGCAATGCGTCTGGTGGCGTATTTGGACTGGTCAAAAGCTCTCTGTGGCTTACGGTGCGATTGTGACTGGGACTGGGACTGGGACTGTTGTTGGAGTTGTTGTTGTTGGTTTGGTGGCAGCTGACGTTCCAGCTCGTGAATCCGCGCAATAAGCTGCTCTTTAGTCTGGGAGGAATATTTAGACATGGCTGTATTGGGCGTGAGGAGCCTCTTTAGAGAACTGAGCATCCAACTACTTGGAAACATCAACAATCAAAACAATTGAAATTTTTTTTTCCTTCTCTCTCTCTTTCTATCTAGGGGAAAAAAAAATTTCTAGCCTCATCGCTTTAAGATCCATAAGCTACCACCACACACACACTCACACACATTATGTCCCTCGACTGGCCACAACTCCAACTCATACCATGGCTCGGCGACGCTATTACTTCTCTGGGCTTCCCTGCTATGACACCAGTGCAAGCATCCACAATCCCACTCTTCCAAGGAAATAAGGATGTCATTGTCGAGGCAGTCACTGGATCAGGTAAAACTCTGGCATTCGCCATCCCTGTAATTGACAAGCTCGCAAGACAAGAACAGAAGGAACCTTTATTTGCATTGGTGGTGTCTCCTACGAGAGAGCTCGCACTACAGATTGAACGTGTGTTTGAATCGCTTCTTAAATTTAATCCAAACGAGGATATCAAGACCCAGTGTCTTATTGGTGGTGCCCAGTCACTCCAACAGGATTTTGATCTCTTCAAGAAACGCAAACCAGGAATTGTGATTGCAACACCTGGAAGACTTCTTGAGTTTCTTCAATTAAATGTCTCTGTCAAGCCACTGGAGATGCTAGTCCTGGACGAGGCCGACAAGCTTCTTGATCTCAACTTCAGCAGGGAGATGAACAAGATCCTACCAATGTTGCCCAAGCAGAAGCGTATTGGACTCTTCAGTGCCACTATCCTCAACGCTACGGAAAATTTCTACAAGACCTCGATGCGTAATCCAACAAAAATCATTGTGAGCTCAAAGAACCACAAGCCAAAATCCTTGATGTTGCATCACCACATATTGAAACCAGAGGAGAAACTAACACATTTACTAAACTTATTAGATTCTACCCATTTTAGAAAAAGCATCGTCTATTTCCCAACATGTGTTTCTGTCGAACATTTCCACGGGTTACTATCACATTTGGCTGCAAAACTGAACCTTGACCTTGCGTTCTTCTCACTCCACGGTAAGCTTAAGACTCCAGCTCGTGTTAAGACCTTGGAGAGATTCACCACACATTCAACCTCCAAGGCTGTGCTCCTCACCACTGATGTCGCCTCCAGAGGTATCGATGTCGAGGATGTAGACCTTGTGGTACAGTTAGACCCACCAACCGATCCAGATGTGTTCTTGCATCGTTGTGGAAGAACAGGAAGGGCGAATAACTCAGGTACAGCTATTGTGTTCTTGAATGAGGGAAGAGAGGAATCGTATGTGGACTTTCTCGCTGTGAAGAAGACTGAAGTGACTGAACTCTCTTGGGATCAAAAACTTGTTGTTGATAATATTAACAAGCTGATCAAGGAGTGGGTATTAGAGGACCGTGCCAGACATGACAAAGCAGTGCTGTCATATGTGTCATTCATCCGTTATTACTCCAAGCACACAGCGACATCCATCTTTAGACTCCAAACATTGGATTATGTTGGCGTCGCTGCACTGTACGGTGTCCTCCGTCTGCCCAAGATGCCTGAAATCAAAATTCATTACAAAGACATGCCTGAGGGTGGTGTTTTTACCGATGTTGATTTTACCAATTACAAGTACCTCAACCCGAAGAAGGAAAATGAGAGATTGGAAGAGTTGGCTAATGAGGAAAAAAAGATTGCTGAAGTGAAACTTCGCAAAGAAAAGCGTAAGGAGAATTCTGCATGGTCTAATAGAGGAAGCAAGGGTGAGAGAGCAGACAAGTTCTTGAAAAGAGAAATAAAGAAGCGGAAAGCAGAGCTGGCATTAAAAGACGATGATGGTGAAGATGATGGTGTACAAATTGATGACTGGAAGGAATTAGTGAAGAAGAGTAAAAAAGAAAAGAAATCACACAATGAAGGCATTGCACAATTCGACGACTTATAAAAAGAGGAAACTAATATACACCTATCTAATTGTACAAAGGCTTTCTATTGGAATAACTCAATGTTGAACTCTGGTTCGTCACACTTCAACTGTTTGTAAAACTCACTCACGGACCCAAAATCCTCATTGTTTGCAAATGTTTCATTAATCGCCCCGATGGCAGTATTGACTGTGGTCCATTCATTTTCGGTGAAAGCAGACATATTACTCAAAATGTCACTAAAAACAATCTTCTTACCACCAATCTTGAATCTGGACTCAAACAGGTTCAATTTTCCTTGGTGCTGCTTACGTAGAAGATGTAAAAATAATTTGGTCCGAAGTGTCACTTTCCAAAATAGAAGGTAACTCTTTAGGACCACATGCTTTTCCAATTCAGTCACAAGGTTGAGTTGCAACTGAAGTAGGGCAACCCATTCAACACGGGCAATAATGCAGCGGATGGAACAGTCACGGAGGACAAGAAGTATCTTGTCTAAGACCATCAAAACTTGAGGATACAGAATGAGCTCATTTCCAGGTGGGAAATAGTTCGAATAGTTCCTGAGAATATCGAACGCAATGTGGCAGCACTCACCAACCTTTACGAGTGCCTGCACCAAGGTATCCACGAACATCTTGCATGACAAGTGGTGCTCGTAATGTATCAACAGAATCTGGAATACGTTAAGGTGCACATACTTGGAATACGTCAAAATCAACGTTTTGACAATTTTGCGTGAATGTCCAGAGACATTTTCAAGTTTGTACTGATCAAATGGTAATGCTTTGGAGTGGAACTCGTCAACCTCCGCCATCCACTTTGTAAGGTTCGCCACTGGAATCCCTGAACAGTTAGAGTAGTCATATATGCGTGAGAATAGCTTCAGCCAAATCTCATTTGTCTTGGTCTGAAGAACATAGTCATCCATCAATACTTTCTTAGCATTGGCTCCGGTGGCTGGCTTGAATACAAAGCCAAGGTTATGGAAGTCCTCTCCGTACATTAGTGGCAGTCCATGTTTCAGACGGGCATAATAGCAGGCAAAGTAGGTATAAAACCAGGTTTGCGTTAGCAATCGGTCATCACGAACTGCGTTTCTGTTGTTCAAGTTGAGTTCAAGCGCAATCTGATCAGAGTTCAGAGCGTTCAATGAGCCATTGGGGTCAACCATACTCAAAAACTCACGGAACAATACAACCCTTAATTTGGACAGCTTGGGTATCTTAATATTGTTAAGTAAAGCATAGAGGAAGTCAATAATAACGTCATATTCGTTGGATAGTTGAGAATTCTTCAACAGATAGTTGCTTTGCTTGTCCAGTCTGGTTGTAAACATAAGGGAGAACTGTGAGAATCTAATTATGTTAAGGAGGTAGTAAAGGTTTACCAGTTGGTCATTATCATCAATATCAAGACTGAGCTGGACTCTTGCATCATTCAACTCTCTAGAACCAATGAATGCTGCGACACCTGCAGAAAATTCAGTCTCGTCAAGCACAGGGAGAAAGGGATCGCTGATCCCTCCAAAAAAACGATCAAGCATTGACCAAATCACCTTCTTGGTAGGTAGAATTCTTGCCACCTTCTGGAGCACATCTGCAAGACTCAATGTCTCGTACTTTAATGCCTTTGCCAGCTTGGCACCCCGTTCATTCTCCAGTAATTTGGAGTATTTGTCAGTACCACTCTTTAATGGCTTCTGCCTCTCCTTTTGCTTCATCAAATTGGTGTAGAACAGTGTAACTCCGATATCACGTTTAATCATCGTACCGTTGCCAAAAAGGCCCTCATTCTCAATGTCAACTTGCTCTGCATTCTCAGTAAACTCCTGGAAAATATTCGTGATTTCATCCGGTCTGTACAACGATGGATCAATGTTATCGTCATCGGTAGAAGGTCCGCGTACCCCGTTAGGCTGTGGGGGTTTTGGTGGTTGTTCTTGTGGATATGGAAGGAAAGGAGACTGTTGCTGCTGCTGGGGTGGGAATTGTGATGGTGGAGCAGGAGGGAAGGGCTGTTGTTGTAGAAATTGAGGTGGGAACTGTGGTTGTTGTTGAGGTGGAAGGAATTGTCCACTAAATGGCATCTGCTGCTGCTGTGGTGGTGGTGGTGGCATCATCATTTGCGGTTGCTGTAATGGATCCACCATTCCTGGGTTGTAATTGTTCTGTTGGTTCCAGGGTATCAAGTTCTGTTGGGGAATTTGTTGATCATTGGCATAGCCAAATGGAGTTAGCGGTTGTGGTGTTGGTGTTGGCGTTGAAGCCATCGGACTGGAAATGTGAACTTGATGTAGTTGATATTGAGCCATTGGTGACTGCACCTGGGGTCCAGAGGTTGCCCCAGTAACACCATACTTCTGTGCCATTTGGTGCTGAAGTGTTTGCTGGTAATGCTGCTGGATCTGCAATTGTTGTTGGAATTGTATTTGCTCCTTCTGCAGTTTCTCACGCTTCTCCTTAGGTACATGAGTGCTCACAGGAGTCTTCTGTCTCAAGTTGAAGCGATGTTGTCTGCCAGCCAAGACGCCAATATCAACCCTAGAACTGTTTGGTGACCCAGGTGGGCTAACACTCTTTGGTCTACGCCCACGGCGCGACTCACGTTCCTCATACACACACAAGTGAACACAATTGGACTTCCGACAGGAAGTACATGCCGGTGTTTGTCTGTCACACTATTATTGGTTTTTGTTAGTTTATGACTCGTTCTCGGGAAACCAAAACAAACGCGTCGGAAAACGCATTTTTAAGCAGCATGGCCGCCAGGACATACTTTAACCTTCCGCTTGCGGCATACATTGCACACAACAGACTTCCTCGTACGACCACTGTCACTCATCGTGTTGTCTTTTTGAAGCTTTGTTGGCAAAAGAAACAAAACTGCTGTTTGATTTTGAACTCAAAACAGAAGTAAAATTTTGATTATGTAATTGTGTTTTTCACGTGATGCGATTATATAACTGCTTAGTCATTCTGATCATCTTTTCTAAAAATTTCCCTACAGAAGAAGTAGGTCAAGACCATGCTAATCTAGTCATTTCTCACCTCATGTTCAAAAACGAGCTGTATTCTCCAGAAGGTCTACGAGTTGATGGTCGTCGTTGGAATGAGGCCAGAAACTTTGAATGTCGAATCAACACACATCCAAACTCCTCAGATGGTTCATCCTACGTCCAACAGGGACTAACGAAAGTGGTGTGTATGGTCCAGGGCCCTATGGAACCACCAACCAGAACACAAATGAACGCTGCAAAGGCAACGCTTCAAATTAACCTCAATATAACACCTTTCTCTTCGGTAGATAGAAAGAAGCACAGCAAAATGGAAAAGCGCACACAAGAAATCGTTGTTTCATTAAAGAGAACGTTTGAACAGAGTATAATTGTGACCAAGTACCCCAGAACTACCATAGGTATTAATGTGAATGTACTTGCTGAAGATGGTGGTCTTATCGCTGCAGTAACGAATGCGATCACATTGGCACTAATTGATGCAGGTATCGCCATGTATGACTACATCAGTTCCACTACTGCTGGCTATTACGACGCGACTCCATTACTTGATTTGAACTACTTGGAAGAGAAGGATGTTTCTTTCCTAACTGTTGCCACTGTGGGAACTAGTGAAAAGCTGGTATTGCTTCTGTTGGAAAATAAGATGCCACTCGATCATCTAGAATCTGTTTTGAGTGTTGCTGTGGCAGGAAGCCATACCATTAGAGGGATCATGGATAGAGAAGTGAGAAGACACGGGGAGCAGAGACTTTCAAAACTAGCAGATAAATAAAATGCATCACCATTGTACTTTACAAATAAACAGAAAAATCAAATAACTTAGTTTGCCGGACTCATCTATAAAAGCTTTCCACTCTCAGGTTTTCATTTTCCGCAGTCAGTTCCATAACATCATCTTCCAATTTTTTGATCTCATGTTTGAATTCATTCAATGCAAGTTTTCTCTTCTCCATCCTTTCGTTCCGTAGCTTGAGTTTGAGGGTAATCTCATTATCCAAGAGATTGTTCAAATCAGTGGAAAATTTGGAGATCTCAGCACCAAGCTTTTCATACTTGTTCAACTTGGACTCATTCTTAGATATCAAAGCTTCTAGCTCAGTATTAGTCTCACCCAAGATTGCCTTCTTTTCATTAATTTTATTGTGGTGTGCATTATGCAAGTTCTGGAAGTTTCTGAGATGCAAATCAAATCTTCTCTTCTCAATGGCATAGAGTTCAGTGATCTCCATCTCCTTGGCCTCTACAACACTTAGCTCATCATTAACCTTGGTGATCTCTTCTTCAGCTTGTTTTAACAGTGCTCTTAAGGAAAGGATTTTTTTATAGTTCTTTTCGTCATTCTTGTCACTGTTGTTGACAATCTTCTTCAAAGTCTCAATGTCTTGCTTATACGATGCCACTTTTTTGCTCATCTCTTTCCGATTTTTCTTCAGTTTAACTCTCTCTTTATTCAAATTATCATTGGTTGTGATCAAAGATTCCTGAAGGGTGCTCAGAGGTGATAGGATAGCCTTGGAATTTATGGTGTTCGTTGTAGAAATATCGAGACCATCAGCTCCAATGGTACTGACAATCAAATCATTGACCAAAAACTTTTTATCCTGCTCATTGTCTTGTAGAATAAATTGAATATCATACTGTGACAGTGGCGTTAGACCACTGATTACAAAAATCTCTTGATAATCGTTGAATACACCCTTGGACACTTGGTACCATATCACACCATTCACCCTAACGATCATTTTAACATTTTGCAACTTGGAATTGAAATTTTTTAGGTTGAAGCATATCAATGTCTGTCCAATGTACTCAATAAAGATCTTTATGTTTCCATTATCAGAAGAATCATGCACGTAATTGGAAAACTTAAACTCATCATAAACCTTGTTAGAATAGTCACTCAAGATTAAAGAGTTGTTTCCATCCTCATGAAGGGGCTCTTCTCCGCTGTAGATCAACTTCCTGGAGTTCATAGCTTTAATCGTAGCAAATAGTGACCACAGCGGTTGGATCGCTTTAATTGAGTTCTTCGGCTTGGAAAACGAAGTCTTGCAGAACACCTGAAAGTTCTCATTGACAATGTTGTTGGTGGATATCTGATTGAAAGGGTCAGGTTTCTCTTCAGTTGGATAAGCAGCTGGAATAGATTCATTTTCATTTGTCGGTAGCTGATACTGGCCAATATCCATATTGCTGACATCTACTTCCACAATCTTGATTTTCTTCTCATCCTTTTCCTTTCTTAGTAAAAATGAACTGAATGGTATCGTATTTCCACTGAATTCTTGACTTGAGGATAGTTGGTTGATGTTCTTGGAAATAAAATTGTTCTTGAAAACTGTCGAAAATCCCATCAGCAGCACATGTATGCTGAGTATGAGGTTGCTAAAGTTCACAGAGTATGAAATAGCACTAGAATAGCTCCCAAGATACTGTCCAAATAGCAAGACATTATTTGAGTTCAGCCGTGACAAGTAAGGGAACAGGTTGTTGCTGTTGGCAACAATTTCTATCGCGTAGTAGCTGTGTAAATATCGTAGAACCAACTTTAGCGAATAGTCAATAAATATTATGGTAAAACAAGACAGTATTGTATTCCTGAAGTTGTTCCGCTTGCCTGTTAACGATGTGGCTAGGATAGCATTGGCAAGTACAAATATCAACTTATTCAAGTTTGGAATGGAGAACTTGATCACAACGCACAGGAATAAATCAAGGAGGGATATGAGAATAAGTGATCTGTGGTTCTGCTCTGAGCTAGGTGTGGTGGTACTGCTTGTGGACGTCAGTTTTGCTCTGCTATTGGACTTGTAGAGATTATTGAAGATTTTCGACGTGAATGTTTTGGATGAAGATGTCAAAATGAAAAGGAACAATGCTACCGTCGAGAGAACAGGAGGTAATGAAAGAAGCAGCACAAGAAGTGCCACTGTATCCTTCAAACCTTCTTCGGGTATCACCGGTATTACATCCATTCTGCCGGCTCAAGGCTTGCTTGTAACGGATTTGTTATGGTATGAACGCTTCTAAACAAAAGTTTATAACCGGTGTTCTGGTGTGTGGATGTTTTAGTAAGATCACGTGAAAATGAGTGCTTTGTCACATGATTTATTTTAGACTAAATTGAACTAAAATAGATCTATCTGACAAGTTTCTGAGTTTTGGCTTCTCTAGACGACATATAGATATGATACTCGTTTCTTGATCACTTTGAAGAAATTTCAACTGTCTCTTTCTGCGCAACTTAATGCAAGTAAGAGATTTCCTTCTTTGATTCGATCATGAAACAAAGGGAAATGTTCCCAAAACGGCAATACTTCCATATTGGGTTTAATACCTGCAATCTCCTGCAGACCTCACACAAGCACGAAATGAGGCATCAGGACAAGCAGACATTGAAATTTTTGAAGTCCTTGGAGGTTTACTTCTTCAACAAAATAGTTCTACATATCATCCAGTTAAAGTATGGACTCACCACGTACTCCTACCTCTGGTAGCCTCACTAGAAAGTTTTCGATGGGATATACACCAAGGGTGATCAAGCGTTCCAAGCTCCCACCACCCTTGGACCTGAATCCCTTAACTCCTCCTCCAACTATCAAGAAACAAAGGATTCACACTATGGTTGGTAGGATTCCTTTGGAGAGCAGCTCGGCTTTGCAGAGTGCGCTCGAAACGCCTGTGACTGCGACCACTTTGACACTCGGTAGTGAATCACCATTATTTAGATATTCCAAACATCCCAAAACAGTAAACCAGAATTGTTCAATATGCTCAGAATCCATGAACACTAAGCTCAAATATGAAAAAGTACTTAGGCTTAAATGTTCGCATACCAGTCACTACACCTGTTACCTCTTGTATCATGAGAGCAAACGCCTTGGTGAGGAGGTTTCTGATATCTGTTGCACAGTATGTGGAGAAACAGGTTTGCAACCCTCAGAACAAATCGAAGGACTTAGTGATGAACCCTTACAGGTAGATAAATTCAGTAAACTCCAGAATAATGGCTCCGAACCACACACTCCAACTATGAATGATCTTCGTGACATTCACGCAGAAATTCAACTATCTGACTTCAAACCGAAATCTGGTCTTCCCTTTACTCCAGTTAAACAAATGATTATCAACTCGAATCCAAGCGGTTTCCAACCTTCTCCAATTCCTGACCCAACTTCATATCATTCAGATCCTACAATATCTTCACCAAGGATGATTGATTTTGCAAGGCCTACAGTAAATATCATCTCTTACAAAGAAGGGGAAAAAATATCAAATGTGATTAATATTTTCACTAATGAATTGCAGTCGCATGAGATGCCAGAGCTGGATGATCTTGAGAAAGAGGAAGGGATTAAGAAGCAAATTCACAAGGGGATAGTGTCTCAATTGCAGTCATCAGTCCTCCACTCACAACAAATCAACTTCGAAGGCTTACCTCAACTCAAACTATTTGATAGTTTCGAAGTCTCATTGGATGGTGTGCACTGGGAGCTCATCAATGCCTTCATCTTTGACGATGTGTATCTGATTATGGTTGATCAACGTATGACTTCAATCGTTGGTTCCATTATGCTCAAGGAACATTTTTCCTCTTCCACTAAACTGTCAGAGTCTCAACTCTTACTGTACTTCAAGACTTCTACTCTTCCTGAGCTAAATATGCGATCTATGAACACCATTCTTATCTCCAAGTATGAAGAATATTTTTCCAATATGAAGGCCTCTACACCAATACCTTTGGTTCAGATCACGACTACTTTGTGGTCACTAGTAGGTACTGATGTTGATATCCCTCCACATATCAAGAAGTTCAACGACCTTACCTCTCAGGGACTGGAATTGCCGATCAACTTGCTCAAGGCTATGGTTCCAAAACCTCAAAGAAAGCCAATCCACCTGATACTAGTTATTCAGCTTTTCAACTTCACGAATCTCACGAACAGAGACTATCTGGTGATAATCCAGGCAACTATTCGCCAAACCTTGAGGAACCTTGGTCGTCAAGACAAGCTAGGTCTAGTGATTCAGGGCCGTGACGGTGCCCGCTCCCTAAGTGTATATAACTCAAGCTTTTTGGGAATGATTTCCCAGAACTGGAACGGGTGGGATGAACTAATACGGGAGCTCAACGTATTCAAACCTCGAGATGAGCAACTTATTGATGGTAATGAAGCTATCAACAGCATGCTTAATAGCTGCAACAAACTGAATTCGATGATCGATGGTGACGAGACCGTGGTACGTAAGGTGATTTGGTTGAACAACATGAAAAGTGACTGTATGTTCCACAGCGAAGAAGTGAAGTCCAACTTGACAAGACTATTCAACTTTGGAGTAAGCTTCAATCACTTTGAGATTGCGGCTGAGTTCACCGATTTCAGCAAAAACCTTATTGACTATCTCATCAGATTCAGTGTTTCTAATTCCAACGGTGGAATGCAGGTCTTCAAGAATTACGAGTTGAAGAAGTTTGACACCTTTGGGCAGTTTACCAGTCATTACGAAGATGTCTTTGATAAATTGAAGCGTGTGATAGTTTCAAATGTCTCTGTGCATCTATCCATTCCTCAGAAGCTAACCAATGTTATAAAATTTAAATCGTTTGAAATGTTGCCCTTGGATAATACTACTGGAATTCAAGTGGATATTAATGGTCTATATGACGGCTTTTACAAGAATGTCAAATTTGAGCTCGAGCTGCTCGACCCATCCTATGCAAAAAGCATAGACATTCTTGTTACTTACAAGTACAACAAGAATACATTCACTTATATTCATCAGTTGAATTACGGCTCAACGAGAGACACTGTCCTAATGAAGAGAGAGATTGAGATGCTAGTTGCGGAAAAATTAATCGCTGGTGATACTAAGGGGCTAAAGCAGTTGATTTTCGAAAACATAAAAGGATGTTCTACGCGATACTTGAACTTCTTTAAGCTTAGTGAGTTTTACCTATGTTTCAAGAACTTTGTGAATTACATAGATGAGCTTGTGAAACGTGCCGAGGACGATGAAAAGCGACGCGAAGAGCTGGTTATTCAACTACAGTTAGAATCTCTTATTTAGATAGGTCTAAATGTATTTTGTATAATACATAATACATTAGTGAGGGTTACATAATGAGTATTAATGTAGGCAGAGAACCGAGGTCGTTCTGAACTAATTCCGACCTTCAATTTTTCCAGGTTTTTTTTTTGTTAGCAGTGAGAGAGGACACACAAGGCTAATCTGGAATACTTATTCAATAGGTTATCCCATTTTCATTTCCAAACAAGAAAATGGCTGAAGTAAGTGTCCTTTTTGCTGTCTTAGAGGCAAATTCCATCTGATCCTAAGTGCTAACAGTCTTGTCTATCAGCTCGCACCTAAAGAAGTGTTTTACTGTGGAATCTGCTCTTTCCCACCTGAAGTAAGTGTATACGAACCAACAAGCCAACGAAGCAACAATTGGTTGATTCCAATGATACATGATGCAAACTAACACCACTCTAACAACAGTACTGTGAATTTGGCGCCAATTTCAAGAAATGCAAGGTCTGGCTACAGGAAGCAAATGAAGAGCTGTACAACCAGCTCTACTCTGAGGAGGCACTCCAATCGCTGGCCAATGCCACATCGTCACTATCAATAGAAAAGCAAGAAAAGATTGACAAAGAATTGCAGAAAAAGCAGGCCAAGGAAGAGGCTAAACAAGAGAGAGAACTCCAAAAGAAGCTTCAATCCAAGGTTGTACTCACCAAGATTGCTAGAACAAAGAGAAAGAGCGCAGTTGCTGTGTCAGGTCTGGAAGTGTTTGAGATTGACATGAAGAAGTTGGCGAAGACCTTTGCGTCCAAATTCGCTACTGGCTGTTCTGTGACCAAGAATGCTGAGAAAAAGGAGGAGATTGTAGTGCAGGGTGATGTCGCAGAGGAAGTTGAGCAATATATCATTGGTTTGTTGAAGGAGAAGGGTCTAGATAACATCAAGGTGGAGGTTGTGGAGGAGAAGAAGAAGAAGAAGGCTGCTCCTGTACCATGAGATCCCCTCTATTCATTCAGCAGACCCGCTCCGGAGGCTGGGAGAAGAAGAATAATGTACTTTTAGAGAGACCGTTTTGAGTCTATATAGTCATCTGCTTTAGAGTAGTGGTCGTCGTCGCAGTAGTAGTAGACGATGTCGATGTCGTTAGCGATGAATTGAACAGCAGCCTCATCGATGGGCTTTGGGCTTTGGACCACATGTAATCTGTGATCTTTGTGCTTACATAATATCTGACAAAAAGTTCTCGTTCACCTCATTACTCCATTTGGTGTGCACGAAATATTCAATTCAATGTCGTGTTTTCAATTAAATCCACCTAACAATATCCATCAACGGAGGACTCACAGGACTTGAAATGTCCATTGAAAGTGCTACTGTACGCCAACAGAGGTCATTGGGCCTGTTTCCCTCCTCATGTCTTGAGAAAGACCCTCTCTGGGCTCTTGAGTATCGCGTTTCAGATCTGCTGGCATCTGAGACACCACCCGCCGGTGGCTCTATTGCAAGTACGATCCAGCAGGCAGAACAGCTATTGGGTAGCACCGAAGAAAAGGATGTTATCAAGTCCATATATGCTTCGCTTCTGCTACTGAATGGCGAAAATACCCGTGTTTTGGAGGCGCTGGATGGTGTCAGTGTCCATCCTGATGGGTACGGGTTGGCCCTGAGCCTGAAGAACGCATATCTTCGCTCTATGGCACACAAGAACCTAAATGCTACCGATGCACAGGAACAGGAAATTCTTAAAGGTCTGGACTCTGGTTTCACACCGTCTCTTTCTGATGTTGAGGCAAGATTTTGGATGGATAAGCTATTTGCGGAATTGGTGCAATTCATTCCTGAGGTGAACATCACCAAACTAGGTTTGTTGTTTCGAAAAAACGAGTGTATGATCTGGGAGTTTGTTACATATTTGACTGCTCATGGTACCATTTTGTCCAAAGAACTAATCGCAGATCTGAACGAGTTTGCACAAAAGAGATCAGCAGTCTTGTTGAAGGGATCCAAGTTTCCGCATTCTGAAGAAAAGAACAACGTTCATCTTGAAGAGTTCCTGCAGCGCGTTACTCTAAGTCCAGTTATCCCATGGCCTGTGAAACGGTCGTTAATTGAACAGGGTATTGCTAAGACGTATCAATCGAAAGCTTTGATCCACTCTCTCACTGAGGTCCTACTAGCTTTGGGTACTAATGACGAAGTCAAGCAATCATTTGCAGTCTTTGAGAACTATATTCATTCAGAATTGGTACTTGATGGACGCCATTCCGATATCATTTCTGTTATCGGTCTTTTCAGAGACCACCTCAACTGGAGGTTCCAACGCAAGGATGTCCTTTCCACTGAGGACTTTGCTTACTACAAGTCGCTAATTTCGAGATTTACAGATCTTCTTTCCAAATTTCAATCTGACAATCTCTTGAATTTGACCTTGTCAAGCGAGCTACTTGACCAGACGTCAACACAATTTTCCAGCATTTCCCCACCTCTAAAAGTTGTTTTAAGCTCTGCTTTTTTTGCTCTAGGGAACGCACAATTGGCACTTTTGCAATCACCATACACCACACTCTCCAAATCAGATTCTGAAATAGACAGCCTACTTCAGTGGTTGCATACAGCATTGGTGCTCAACCCACTCCCAGAGGTGTGGTATAAAAACGCGTTTGTTTTGGCTCTTCTGCGCAGGATCAAAATGAGTGTCAAGATCCTCAAACACTTTCTGAAGACTCTATCAGGTAAGAATATGATTTTCTTCCAAGCATGGCATCTCTTGGCCTTATTGCTCTCCGTAGAAGAGAATAAGGAGGAATCTTTCAAAGTGATTTGTTTTGTTGTGAATGAGATGGATGAATGTTTAGTCCAGCCTGGGTTTAAATGTCCAAGCGTCTTAAAGGGTGTTTTCATACAAATCAAAATCACACAATTGGCTATTATTGAAGCTCTATTTGGCGTCGAACAAGCATTGGACTCTTTACCCGAGTTATTCACGCTATATAGCGTTCTTTTCAGTGATGTACTGATTGGTGAGAACGTTGCTGAGGTGAAAAATGAAAAACCACAGTCCAATACATTGAGTAAGATCAAAACTATCCGATCTATTAAACCGCAAAAGAAATCTGAAGCCAACCCAGCTATGCAGAACAACTCGCCATATAAGTTCAGACCAGGTTCGTACCAAGAACAAAGGATTCTTCAACAGCTTTGGATTGTTAGTAGTGCGATTTATTCCAGAGCGAACATGGTATCTGAAGCTGAACAGGCCCTGTTGGACGCAGAGAACACTTATCATCCAACGGCAGACACGCACACTGCATTAGCAATGATGCTCACTCCTGTGAACCCAGTGCTGGCATTGGCTGAGTTTGAAAAGGCCTTGTTGTTGGATAGAGCACATCTTGGGGCCACTATTGGGTTGGGCAACTTGATGCTATCAGAGAACCTTGAATCACAGCTGTTTATCGACGAGAAAGATAAATTAGCAGGTATTGCTAGGATCAAGCTTCTTCTTGAGACTATTGTGGAGCGTATGGATGGCAATTATCGCAGTGAAGTTTGGTGGTTGCTGAGTTTGATCTACGAAAGATTTCAAGATAGAAGCCGATTAAAGGCCAGTTTGTGGAGAAGCGTTGAGCTGGAAGAAGGCAGACCGGTGAGAGATGTGAGCACTATTGAAGGCTCTTTGTAATTATAAAAAGATTGATATGACGATGCTGTTCTGGTCAAGAGCCAAAACGTTCTAGCATAACTATTTATTCTTGATTGAAAGTGTGAAGGAGACGAGTACATTAGTCAATCACGTAAATAGCATCATCATATTGGTGTTAAAAACTATTCTATAGAAATATGAGTCAAACGTAGTTCCTGTGGGATTGAATCAGTTGATAGCATATGCTCTTCCTTCCCAAGGTGCCAATAACATGGATTGCTCGCTTTCATAATTGCCCAATAATAGTTCAAGCTCACCCTCAACTGGCACAAACTCCTGTTCATCACCTGTGAAATTGAGAACAATGTATACTTTCTTTCCATTACTAGACTTCAAGTAACAGAATGTGTTTCTATTCTCATGATCCAGAATCTCTAGGTCCCCGTGGACCAAAACGCTCGAGTATTGACTTCTCAGGTTTAGGGCCTTTTTCCAAAATGAAAGAATGGAATCAGGGTCATCAACTTGTGAAGCAACATTAATTTCTTTGTAGTTCTCATTGACTCTAGTCCATGGTTTGCCAGTACTGAAACCACCATTTGAGGAGCTATCCCACTGAACTGGAGATCTTGAATGGTCCCTAGCTGTGATATTAATACCATCCAAGACTTTTTTCTTCTCATCTTCAGATGCATTTGGATGTTTCTCGTTCCATGCTTTCCAGTAGTTGACAGTATTAATATCCTGATATTCTTTGACACCCCACGACCTTGGTAAATTAGTCATACCAATTTCCTGACCTTGATAGACAAATAGAGTACCTGTTAAAGTTGCTTGTAACATTGCTAGCACTTTGGCAGATTTGTTATGGAATAATGGGGTTTCAGTACTGCCAAAACGTGAAACAGATCTTGCCTGATCATGATTCTCAATGAATGCAGTTGACCAGGCATCTGTCCCCTTGATGAAGCCGGATTGGTGCAGCACTGCGGTCTTCAACTCAGGTAACTCGTAACCTTTATAATCAAATCTATCAGTTGGTGAGTAACCAACTTCAACAGGATCGAATAAAAAGATCATGTTCATTTCCTTTTCTTTTGCACTAACATATTGCAAAGTTTCTTCTCTTGAGCAGAAACCAACTTCACCAACAGTCATAACATCATATTTGGAACTGGTCTTTTGAAACATTTCCTTATGAAATTCATGAATTCTTGGACCATTATTGGTAGAACTGAAAGAAGGCTGGAACTCATTATCTGGTAAAACAACAGGGGCATCATCATAATTCTTCTTAGAATACAAACCAGCTACATCTATTCTAAAACCATCTACGCCTCTCTTGTACCAGAAATCTAATGCGACATCGTAAATGGTATTTCTTGTTTCTTCATTTTCCCAGTTTAAGTCAGGCTGACTGCGAGCAAATAGCCTCAAGTAATATTCACCTGTCAGCTCATCATACTCCCATGCTGATCCGGAGAAATGTGAGCCCCAGTTATTTGGTGGGTGTCTCACACCGTCCGCATCATAACGGGGTTTTTTCCAGATATACCAATCTCTCTTTGGGTTATCCAAGGAAGATCTGGATTCTTTAAACCAAGCATGTTCCGAAGAAGTGTGGTTAATGACCAAATCGAAGATGATTTTCATTTCTCTCTTGTGAACTTCACCAATAATATGCTCCATTTCTTCAAGAGTACCATATTTAGGATAGATCTTATTGTAATCTGAGATATCATAGCCCATATCATCTTGTGGTGATTCGTAATGTGGAGACAACCAGATCACATTCGCACCTAGGTCTTTGATATAATCTAATGATTCTAACACACCTTTCAGATCGCCAATGCCATCACCATTTCCATCTTTAAATGAGGCCGGCCAGATTTGATAAACTACTGCATCCTTCCACCAAGGGTAGTCTTTGGAAATTTTCATTTTAATATGACTGTCTTGCTTGATTTAAAGACATCTTTTACTTATGCTAATTAGCTCTTGTATTGTATTTAAGTATACAGAGTGAGGCAGGCAACGCAAGAATTCTTGGAAAGTATTTACCATATTTGAGCTATTGAATCGACAATTAAAGCGAATTACGAAAATTATCACATAAACACCAACCCATGACTGACTTGCCTACCACAACGTCAAAACCATTCTCTTTTGGCTCGGTTTCTTCAGATAATGTTTTTAGTCGTTAGCATAATCGGAATATCAAGTAACAAGAGGGTATAATGCGATATGTGATATTTTATCTTAAAGGATCAGAAATTCCACAAAAATGACAAATTTGAAATAGATATTTAAACTCATAGTGGATGTAGGCCGAGTTTGATGCTCTTCAACGGTGCTAGCGATCCTAAGAAGCTTTGCTTTCAGAAAATATTGCTAAAATGATTAAATATATGTGTGTGTGTTTTTTTACCAGTTGATAGAAAGATCAATTTTTAATCAGTGTAAATGATTACATCCTCGTCATGATTTGACGCCAGAGGCAATAAGCAGTAGATCGTGTGTCTCCATAACTAGATATGGAAGACTGCTGGCCATGACAGTTTGACTTGTTTTGCAATCTGTTTCCACAACCAACCTAGTAGTTCCACGGATGAATAACTACTGTAGTGAGGTTTGATGGTGGCTAATATGGGCTTCGATCATCCGAAGCACCAGCACAAAAGCTAACTGAAGGCTGGAGGTGCCATGTGATCCTACAGTGTGGGCATATTTACTAAACTAGATTCGAACAAAAATAAATTCTGTAGCCTATAAGGGGCAGCTGTTGTAAAGACCCTCAATCAGTTTCAAATCTTGGGTTAATTTCTACATGATGTGTCTTCATGCACTGTTCCGCATTTAAGTATACCTACCTGCTACGGATGTAGATGTAGTTTGGGAAAGCTAAATTGCTTGTGTGAAGAACCCTGCATGCCTGGCGTCCCTTCTAGGAATAACTATGCCTGTCTATTTGTTTTGTTTTCTTCCTCTTAGTTCCATCAATTCATCAGCCCAGGTCTATGGCCCATTTGCATGACTAATACAGTGCTATATAAATCGGAGATTACGGCGAATATGCTTCATTCATGCTTAGAAGTCTCTAATCTCCCCCCGGTAGAAGCAAGATACGGACCGCATTTGTCATTTTTTGCCCGGCTGGCTCGAGCAGCGCGATGACGTAGCCGTCAGCCAATCAGAGGACACGAAATGAGAATTTCTAAGCTGACTGGCACTAAATCTCCCGAATCCAGACCAACCTCCGCTTGCTTAATGGCGAGATAATTACAAAGTGGGGATCTGGTATAAATACCAGAAGATCCACATGGCAAGGTTTTGAGTTTGCTTTAGATTACTTAATTAAATAACACATTCACTAACGACAATGGCCTCAATTGCCTTTCAATCATCTAGAAGAACATCAAGCAGGTTTTTCCCTCTCGCAGCAGCCTCTGTGGTTGCTGCATCTGCCTATGCTTTCTACCAATCCAACAAGCCTCAACGTCCAGCTCCTTCCAACTCTAGACTTTTGATGGGAGCTGCACCACTATTTGCGGCCAATTCCAAGCAAGAGCACAGTAAGGAAGAGTACCAGAAGGTTTACAACGCTATTGCCGACAAGATTCAAGAGTATGATGGATACGACAATGGTATCGGTTTTGGTCCGGCCCTAGTGAGACTTGCATGGCACCAGGCTGGTACCTATATCAAGGCTGATGGCTGCCCAATGAACAAGGTGGGTGGTTCTTTTGGTGGTACCATGAGACATGAGAAGGAGGGACTAGACGGTGCTAACAATGGTCTACAAAATGCCCGTTGGTTGGTTCACCAAGTCAAGAAGGACTACCCTTGGATCTCGTACGGTGATTTGTATACTTTGTCTGGTGTCGTTGCTGTCCAAGAGATGCAAGGTCCAAAGGTTGGCTGGAGAGCTGGTCGTGAGGACTTGGATGCTTCCTACGCCATGACAAACAGATTGCCTGATGCTGCTCAAGGACCAGACTATGTTAGAGATTTCTTCCAGAAAAGAGGCTTGAATGACCGTGAAATTGTTTCTTTGATTGGTGCCCATGCCCTTGGTTCTTGTCACGTGAAGGCTCCTGGCTTGCCAACTGGTCCAGATGGTGAGGAAGGTCCATCCACCGGTCCTGGTTCTGGTTACTTGGGTCCATGGACTTATGCTCCAAACGTGTTTTCCAATGATTTCTTCAAGTTGCTTCTAGAAGAGAAGTGGGAATGGAAGAAGTGGAATGGTCCAAAGCAATACGTCAACGCTAATGGTTTGATGATGTTACCAGCTGATATGGCGATAGTTCAGGATGCTAAGTTCAAGAAGTATGTTGAGTACTACGCTAAAGACCAAGACCAATACTTCAAGGACTTTGCTAAGGACTTCCAAAAGTTGCTAGAGTTGGGTATTGACTTTGGCAAGAAGGAGAGTTGGTACTTCAAGACCTTGGATGAGCAATCCTAGAGGGGGTTTTCGAACCACAAATTATTTATTGATTAGCATTAAAATATACTGTACGCCAAAAAAAGTTAATTCTCTGTAGGAAGCTAGCTGCGAGGCTGTATCATTTCAAAGTCTTCCCGTGTATAAATGATCCAAATACAATCGCTCATAAACATTAATAAACTCATGACTGTACCAATGCATAAAATAGAGTCCAGCTCATCAAAAATGCAGTGGTAGACCTCACCAAATTGTTCAAAAATATTGTACTAATCCCACCCTCGTAGAAATTTGAAACATTGAGCCCTGATACCAGAACAATGAAAAGCACAGCAGTGATGAAATATGTGATTGCAAAGAACGCGATTCCTCCGTACGATTCCAACTGAAGGATACCTGCGCTGGTCCCAAACACAAGCGACATCAGATCCTGTATGTATTGGAGAGTTTTGTCATTGCTCTGTATTGAAGCAGCGTATTTCACTGGTTTGTCCATGTCTGTGTATAGCTTAATGTGTCTTTTTTTCTATAACTATCAACAGTGTCTTTGTAACTAAACTGGCCTCATATTGTGTTTTTTCCCCCCAGTTCATCAGCACTATGGTAGGGCCCACATAACGGTCCCGGACTCATCACGTGCTGCTGCGGGTTTCATTGCTGTGATGATCACGTGAAAATCAGCAGACTTTATACATTTTTGTTTGTTGTTTGATGATGCATACATAATCTGTGCCTTTCTTGCATGGCTGAATGAGTCCACTTTGGTCTGTTGAGGTATAAAACAGAAAAGGAATTCTCGAAGTGTTCAAAGTTACCGACACGCTATTAATGCTTAGGAAGTGGGTAATTGCTCTTATCACTCTTTTCATCTCCATTTACTACTATCGATACCATCATCATCAAACAACAATGCAAACAGCTAGACCTGTTGTGGTAATTGGATCTGGCCTGGCAGGGCTAACCTCTGCACACCATCTGATGGCAGCCAATATTCCAGTTCTTCTACTCGAAAAAGAATCCAAGGTTGGAGGCAACTCTATCAAGGCATCATCAGGGATCAATGGGGCCGTCACGTCAACACAACAACAGAAAGGTATCAATGATTCTATCGACTTGTTTGGAAATGATACTGCGAAATCTGCGCGTCAATTGGGTGATCATAAGCTCAGAGAGGTTCTAATTTCAGAAAGTGCTGCAGCCATTGAATGGCTCAAATCTCTTGGTGTGGGGTTGGGAATTGTCAACAGGTTAGGTGGACATAGTGCTATGAGAACCCACAGAAGTGATGGGATTCCACCAGGATTTGAAATCATTTCGAAATTAAAGGAGGATGTGTTCAACAATTCTCTCTTCGAATTGAAAACTGGTGCCAAAGTGACTGAATTGCTACAGAAGAACAGTTCAGTTTGGGGTGTCAAGTATGAACTTGAAGGGGAGGAGTTGGAAGTCGAAACAAAGAATGTTGTTTTAGCCACTGGTGGCTTCGGGTTCAGCAAGGAACTGATTGGAAGATATAGACCTGATTTACTGGGTCTACCTACCACCAATGCGGCTGGTACCTTAGGTGAGGGTGTCTTGTTAGCTGACAACGTGGGTGCACTTTCAGTTGATATGGATCAAGTTCAAGTTCATCCAACTGGGTTCATAAAGCTGGATGACAGAGATTCACATTGGAAGTTCCTTGCTGCTGAATCCCTGAGAGCCATCGGCGGTGTCTTGGTCAATACCGATGGCGAAAGGTTCATTGATGAATTGCAGACAAGGGACACTGTCAGTGCTGCTATCAGGGCTCAGGACCAATCCATGGCTTATCTGATTCTCAATGAAGATATGTACAAAGACTTCCAATTCCAGATTGACTTTTATACCAAGATGAACTTGTTCCAAAAGCTATCTCTTGAAGAGAAGTTTGGTGATCGTGCTCAAAAAGTTTTAGAGACGTTGAAGTTATACTCAACATCTGACCCATTCAACCGTAAACATAAGGCCCATCTGTTCTCCGACAACTTGACAACAAGCGACAAACTCTATATTGCGGAGGTTACACCAGTTATCCATTTCACAATGGGTGGTGTGAAGATTAATGAACATGCTGAGGTTGTGGGTAAAGATGGCATTATCGACGGGCTCTTTGCCGTGGGTGAAGTGAGTGGAGGTGTACACGGTGCCAACAGACTTGGTGGTAACAGTCTTCTAGAATGTGTCGTGTTTGGACGAAGAGTTGGTGCTAGAATCTCAGCAGCCAATTCCACCACATGACTGTTCTACGAATTGAATTGAATTAATCTCAACGTTTAATTTTGAAATATGCCATTTTTTTAAATTATAAATCATCAATCAATACACCTAGAACCAGCACATTACTCAAAAAGAAACTAATGCTGCCGGCCATGAGGCCTGTCCACGTTTCTCTTCCTTCAAACTCCAAGCCATATGCAAAGAATAACCAAATGGCTTGACCAACAATCCACAAAACCAGAACAAAAATCCCTCTAGCCTTCTGAGCACCAAGCAGATTTGAATCAGCCAGTGCCAATGGAAGTAATGGCATGAACCAAATAAAGTACTGTGATGTCATTACCTTATTGAATGTAACAAAAACGATCGTCTGTATTAGCAATGTCTTGAAAAGGTTTCTTGGTGCAAGGAACGCTACAATCAAAGACAGTCCTAACTGAGGAATAAACGCAAGTGTCTCCAAAGGGAATTTGAATCCAGTAACTGCAGGAGATGCGTTGAAGTAAAGCACCATGTTGTACAGTGAAAAGTTATGTCTGTGATCTGTTCGTGATAGATGGTAGGTGTATGCATGGTGAATAAACTCATAGCCATAGTGTGTGTACATTATCCAACTTAGACCAACGAAGGTGACTATTGTACAGATGATAAATGTGAGTGTCTTTTTTGTGAATAGTACTAGTGGATTCTTTAGAACCTGAGTAGTTGTGGCAGAGGTGAGGTAGATGACTGCAGTTGGTAGATAAATCAGAGGGTAAATCTTGAAGTGAATTGAGAGTCCGGCAAATAGACCTGCGAGGACAACTTTCTGTTTCACTAGAAAATAGATAAAAGCCATCACAAACACGCAAAGCACAGCCTCAGAAGAACCTCGTGTGCTGATCGTGATAACCATTGGGTTCAACAACCACACTGAGGCCAATGCAAGTTTCTTACTCTTAGGAACCCCTTTCAACAGTAGCAGCAGCAATACCCCCACAACCAGATCAGAGACCATGAACAAAAGCTTTCCAAACTCGTACCACCGTGCACATGGAGTCAGAATCCAAGCCAGCAATGGGGTATAACGATATGTCTCTCTCAAATACGGGGAAAGGCCAGCATTGACATAGTTGGCAGCATCAGTGAACACAAGGTAATCAATATCGGTGTACGGTACGGGGAGGTTGGCATCTTGATAAATTCCGTAGGTGAAGAAGGCTAAGTGAGCTACTATTGAAGCCACAAGGACGTTTTCAGTAGAGAGAAGACCCATGGTGTTGGCTCAATCTGTAACTAAGTCGTGACTTTTATAAAGGGGAAAAAAAAATCACGACCTTGGAACAATGCTTCTTTCAAAAAAACCTCTGAAGACATTACACGTAGCAAAATGGAAGCAGTCTATCAGCAGTTTGAACAGTTCGATTTCTCATCTGAGGACTTCCAGAACGGTCTACTTAATGTGTTTGAGTCATATCTCGATGGTCTCAATGCAGACAAGCAAGAGCAAGTTCAGGAGATCACCACCGAGATCCCAGAGGAGGACAGAGCCAGACTCACAATGCAGGCCAAGACCTTCTACTTTTGCTCTCAAACTGGTGAGATCATGAGTATTGAAGATTATGAACAATGGAAGGCTGAGAAAGCTGAGAAGGTGGCTGAGAATAAGGACGAGGAAGAGGATAATGTGGAGGACTCCGGATACTCGTCCAACTATCAGGAGCTAGTGGAGCTAATCCTTCAGGGTAAAGAGGTGCCTGGAATAAAGCAGATCCCTGACACAGTGCTAGAAGGCGAGTCCAGTGAACACACAGCAAAGCAGAGAGTGAAACCTTGGGAGAAGAAGGTTGAAGAAGATACACCAGTAGAGGAGGAAAAATAGTTTATTGGTGGGTTCCAAGGGTAGGCAACATGATGGATACCACAACTACAGCTATGAAAGCTGCAATAATGACGACTCGCTGTTCGTTAGTGCTTGTTACGCTTCCTTCCTCATTCGTTCCATATACTAGCTGAAAGGGTGACACTTGCTTGACCTAAGACCAGTCTACAACAACCGTTGAAATCAACCTCCTTTCATGTGTCGAACGATAGATGGATGTACGATCCCTCTTGTACCGAATAGGATAGAAGTGATTATTGCACATAGCCATACTAGTAATATTATCAGCCAGTGAACCTGGAGTAGTGGTGTTTCTCCTCTAGAAACTACGTACATACATACATACATCACTCTATCTTGATCTCCTTTACAGACTACATTGCATGTAGAGGCTGACCAGTTGACAGAAGTATAGTTCTCAAGAACTCGACTATGACTCATGTGATGATGGTGATAATGGAACCGAGGAAGTTTCCCATTGTGACAGCTAAATTTAATGCTTAGCCAATGAGTATCGGATGAGATTAGGCATGGAAATCACCTACAGATACTCTGTCAGCTCCTATTATCTGTAAAGAGGTTGGATCGGAGTTCTGGCATGCTATCGCCCCCAGCCACTGGCAGCACTAGCCTCTCCAAAAGCTCATCTCCGGTTCCGGGGAAAGAGAAAAAATCACCAAAACTGTCCAAATCATACTAAAACACAAGACAAAACCAACCCCAACCGGCACTAGATATGGCTGAAAAGACACAAGAGAAGCAACAGCCAGGTGGTTACATTGGTTTCGTTGCAGGAGTCTTCTCTGGTATTGCCAAAAACACTGTTGGGCACCCGTTTGACACGGTTAAGGTTCGTCTACAGACATCGAGAGAGTTCACAGGTCCATTAGACTGTTGTTACAAAACTCTGAAGACCCAAGGCCCTCGTGGGTTCTTCTTGGGATTCACTCCACCTCTATGGGGATGGATCGTCATGGATAGTTGCATGTTGGGGTCATTGCACAATTATAGGAGAATCGTGAAGCGAGAGCTATACAATGGTGAAGATCTAGATCTTAAGGGTCACATGTTTGCAGGTGTGCTTGCGGGGTGGACTGTCAGTTTTATTGCTGCACCAGTAGAGCTGGTGAAGGTAAAGCTGCAAGTGCAGTACGGTGCTAAAAATGCTGGCCCAGTGGCGATGTTCAAATCCATTGTGAAAAGTCGTGGTGTTGGTACCAATGGATTATACAAGGGCCTTTTGGCAACCTTGATATTCAGAACCAATTTCATTGTGTGGTGGGGCTCATACTTTACATTCACGGAATGGTTCAAATCGAATACCAGCTTCAGTGATATCGCTGTGAATTTCTGGAGTGGTGGCTTAAGTGCTTCCTGTTTCTGGATTTCCGCATACCCATCTGATGTGGTGAAGAGTTACATTCTGGCCAATGATAAATTCAACGGTGGTATCAAGAGTTGGAAGGATGCGGCAGTGGAAATCTACAAGACTCGTGGACCAAAAGGTTTTGTGAAAGGTTTCGTACCATCTATTTTGCGTTCATTCCCTGCAAATGCTGCAGCATTGGCTGCTTTTGAAGCTGTGCTTAGAGTTACTGGTGCTAATTGAGCTGATAGATTTTGTTTTGTGTATTTTGAGGAGGATTTAAAGCATGCTGAGCGTTACAACACTTTGAGTGTATAGCCCCGCCAATTGCGGACACTAAATACTGTTTATTTTTCCCCGCAAACAGTAGAGTCGATCAACCTCACCTATATCTACGTTTCTTATGGGGAATTTAAGGCGTCTCACGACTACACACAATATGACAAGGATGACTTCTGGTAGGATTTCTTCTATTGTATGGCCCAATGGGTCTTTGCATCTGTTTATCCAGTATACTGGTGTCTAGTTTACAAACCCAGTAATACAATTATTTAACAAGAAGTGTTCAATAGATTTACCTTAAATATATGTAGTACTTAATACGCAGATCTATAATTTGAATTTCTAATAACTAAGAATACCTCAAACTTCTTCGAAAGAGTATAATTTTGATCCGACGGTGTTCTCGTTATGTAACGTCGGATTTGCTCATGTCGCATTACTTATATACATATTCATAGTAGAACAACTAGATAATAACGTGAGATCTTCAAGAAGGAACGAATCAACGCATACTAGCCCCAAATGATCGGCTTTTAGCGAAAGAGAAGAGAGTCGTTAGATACATGAATCGATATTGAGTATCCTTTGCAAACGCTTACATAAAATGCAATTTTACTAGTAGGGAGGGAACAGGCCTCTCATCCCACAATCTCACTTGGTACAGAGTAAGATATTAATGTACATAGTGCCTCGAACATTGGAGATGAACAGATCTGCGAGGTGAATAGAGGTTGTGATACGGGTAACTAGAGAAACAAGTCTATTTACAATATCTGCTGGTTCCTGCAATGTGGTATCATGCATATTATTTCACTCTTTAGATCTGAGAAATTGAAGAGTATTTGTTCGATACATAATTATTAGACTGCTTAAAACTCCTCAAACAGGTAAGGATGCTTATAGTTCAAGTATTAATAAGCAAAAAGGTCTTCTCTAGGCTTGACAAAAGTAGCTCACAGTTTTTAGAAGGTTGCACTGGTTACTGGAAAGAAAAGCTTCGAAAAAGAAGGTGTGGGTAAGAAGTATTCAACCAGATGTATATGTCCCCCGGAAGTCGTTTGAATTTATCAATAGCTCCCACTTCACCTTGGATTATACAATGTAGATATAGACATACAAATATGCAATATGCGGATGACTACTGATATTTTTGATAGATTTTGGTCTTTTGGTGCTATCTCTGTTGATGAATACCAACTTCAGAGTCTGACACGAGTCGACAAGCTGTCTTTGAATTAATCGTGCTTTCTGTGACACTAGTTTCTTAGCAAAAGTCCTTAGCAATTTCTCTAGATATCGAAGATCATTTTATCTCATAAAAGCAGCCATCTCTACCAAAGCATCCTTTGATTCCAGTAGGCATCCATCCTTCTCCACCTACTCTCTCACCGTCATTTCTAATTTTTTCCACATCTACATTCATTGGTCTGCCAATGACAAATCCTCTAACACATAGTTCTCCTTGCTTATTATCAATGTCAAGGCCAGGGAGGGCGGAGAGCTTCATTTCCAATGACAATGAAGCTACACCGTAGAGTTGATGCTTGGTTGAGAGGATTCTATAATCATAGAAATTTGTTGAACATAGCGGAGATGTGAGTTGCGAGTTTGTCAGTTGGACAATGAGACGAGACCCAGTGAGGCAACGGAGCGAGGTGAGGGTGCTGGTAGGAAGACCCGTTGAAGTGACGTAAATTAGACGTAGAGCTTTGAACGCTGCTAGCTGTGCAGTTTTTGTAAAGATCCCATCACTAAGAAGTGATTGAGCGCGGGCGAGCTTGAGTGACTGGAAGGTGGAAAGACCGGATGTAATGTTGTCATGAAGATCTTTAGCTTGTGTATGGTTGATGGAGATTATGGTGGGATTGTACTTAGTGCAGAGGTCTATCATATTGGATGATGTTGTGGGATTAAGGATAATGGACCCACCGAACAGTAGGACTGCAAAAACCTTGGACCAACTGGATGGATCCAAGGTTGAGACAAGTATGCTATCATTGGAGTTGAGTTCTTGATCGAGTGGCAACGTTTTGACAAGCGATCCGGTGGCGGAGGTAAAATTCTGATGAGTAAATGAATAGGTGGAGGAGGTTGTGTAGATCATAGGAGTACCCTGGTCATATGATGGCTGGTACTTGTATTCGAAGATGGTGTCACCGGTTTGGGTATTGTTTACTATCGAATTCCAAGAGGAGACACTTTCAGATTCCTCAACATCATCAGATGCCACAATAAAATGTTTTAGTGGAATTTTCGTTGCATGATTTAATTGATCTGAAGAGACAAGCAAGACATCAACTTCAGGAACAGAACGAGGCATCATCTCGAATAGATGGAACGTAACATCATTAGTGAAACATGTCAATGCTGCAACGAACGCCATTAGAGATGTGCTTGGTGCACAGCAACCAACAACCTTAACGTCATTGTGCACAATCCATCTGTTGAATTGTTTCATCATCGCGTTGAGGAGTGCATAGTCCAAGGTGACACCTTCTTCCACAAAAGTGAAGTGTGACTGCTTCTTATGCATCACAATTGACCAGATATCCCTGACGTTGCCGTTTCTCAATTTGAACCCTTGTCTGATCTCGAGACCAGTGACAAGTGGCATCTCATGTGGTGTCAATGCTGAGCGATAGACTGCACTTTCGCCTTCTTTACGGGATGGTGCGATGTTTGACTGGGATTGGAGAGCCAATGGATGGATGTCACGCTGCGATTTGAGGTACTGGGTATAGCCAACATAGATTAAAACTAGAATGACCAAGTAGAGAACCACTTCGAGTAAGGAAGCGGACATTATGTTCAGGTGATTTGGAGTTCAGAATGGGAAATCGGGTGAAAGATGTTTTATTTATATAGTGTTGACACTTTTTCGCGGATGCTCATCTAAACGAGCTGACGGCATCGCATCACCTTTCACATAAAAATACTCTACATAGGTGTCCAAAGTCATCACTACTATTTTGCTTCTATCTATCCTGCTCAGCCACAAGCTCCTTGTAGTTGATTTTCTTATTTCTTTTTTCGTTGTCTTCTTTCAGCAGCTGCTTGATCTGTATGGACCTCTTCTCCACAATCACAAGGGCCTTTTGAGCACATTGCAACAAAATTGTGGCATCCACCGGTAAACCACCAGACTTCGCAATCTGACATACTTCCTTATTCTTATTCAGGGCAATTGTTAGTTGACCTTGTTGTAAGAGCTCTTCCTGGAGCGTCGCATCCACCACACAGAGCTCCACAGCGTCACCTTTGATGGTCTGTTCCACCTCACCATTAGCGAACAGCGCAAACGAAACACACAGTGGCATATGGAGCACTGAAAGTGGCACTGGCTCTCTCTCATCCAGAGAATGAATGATCACCTGCTCACCAGACACTGTGACATCGTTCTTTCTGAAATGGAGCAGGGCCACAACAACCCCCAGACAACTGGCATCAATAAACCCACCATCACAGTCCAGGAAGTGAACATCAGCTCTCACATTCCACACTTTGACACCAGCAATTACACAAAGTGCCTCCAGATCGAGGGCTCCCGATCTTCTGACGGATTTCTCGACAATACGCGAAATGAGTAGCTCATCGTCACTCTGTCTGTTACTCTCAAACATAGCTGAAGCCATCGGCGAGATCTCTGTGCTCACATGGAACTGGCCCTCGAAGGGTCTATTGTCTTGAGGTACCACAAGCTCTGCCGATATACGCACGACAAGCCTAGTTTTGCCCATGCCAACCTCGACATAGCCATATTCATCTCCTAATGTAATGGAGACTGGTCTCGCTTCTTCGATGGAACGGCCATCTGCTCTGAGACCAGCCGCTAAAGCCTGTGTGATAAACTGCTGCTCATTAGTGGAGATCTCGATATCCTTGGCCATGGCTTAAACGGTGTGAGTTCAGTATGGAAGAAGCTTTTGTAGTGTAGAAGAAGTATAGATAAAAACTTTCAAGTAACCCGAACACCATTTCTTTATTATGAAAATCATTTGCCACTCAGCTCCATCATCACTTTAAGAAACTCATCAACAACACATCCACCAACGCAGCCATGTTGTCCTCCTCCAGAGCCGTGTGCCGCTCAATGGCCACTAGAAATAACCTGAAACCGTTATTTTCACAAAACATCCGTGCTTTTACTTCACAGAATGCTCCTACATACTTTCAAGAGTCCCAGCTCCCAGCAAACACTGTCGTCAGGTTTGTACCGCAGCAGACTGCCTGGGTCGTGGAGCGTATGGGAAAGTTCCACCGTATTCTGGAACCTGGTCTCGCTATTCTGATGCCGTTCCTTGACAAGATCCAATACGTGCAGTCCCTCAAGGAGGCTGCTGTGGAGATTCCTACACAGTCTGCCATCACCTCGGACAATGTCACACTGGAAATGGATGGTGTGCTATACATCAAGGTAGTGGATGCCTACAAGGCTTCTTATGGTGTTGAGGATGCCGAATACGCAATCTCACAACTCGCTCAGACAACAATGCGGTCGGAGATTGGCCAATTGACTTTGGACCATGTCTTGAAGGAAAGACAGTCGCTCAATCACAATATCACAACAGCATTAAACGAGGCCGCTGCTGACTGGGGTATAACTTGTTTGAGATATGAGATCAAGGACATTCATCCTCCGCACAATGTCCTCGAAGCCATGCATAGACAGGTTTCAGCTGAACGTTCCAAGAGAGCTGAGATTCTTGACTCTGAAGGTCACAGACAAGCTGCAATCAACATCGCTGAGGGTGACAAGCAATCCAAGATCTTGAGTTCTGAAGCAGCTAAGGCTCAGAGTATTAATGAGGCTAATGGTGAAGCTGAAGCTATTCTAACCAAGGCCAGAGCTGTAGCTAAGGGTATTGAAGAAATTGCAAAGGCTATCAACAACACACCAGGGGGTAAGGATGCTGTCTCATTGCAAGTTGCTGAGCACTATGTTGAAGCATTTGGTAAGCTAGCCAAGGAGTCTAACACAGTGATTGTGCCTGCAGGCTTGAACGATATGGGTGGCTTCATTTCGAGCGGATTGGGTATTTACAGCCAAGTTTCTGAGTCCCTAGCTAAGCAAAAGACTTTGAAGGAGGCTCCAATCTCCAAGGAGTAAATTGATTACTTTTGGCTCTTGCTTACAGAGAGAAGCAAGAACGTACATAAACCTCTCTAAAATGTAATGTGTTCTGAATTATTAAATACCTTTATTTAGTCTTTTTGGAAAAGAAGGCATCTAATGCACCTGTACCCTTCTTAACCACCTTCTTTGGTACTTGTTTCTTTCTGGCACCCTGTGCTTGTGGGGCAGAACGTTTTTTAGGATTATTTAATGCGTTCATTTCGTTAATCTGATCCTCAGCCAGCCTCTTCTCTTTACGTTCAATTTCCAATTTTGCAAGGTATGTATCAAGTTCTTCAAAGTCGAAAGATTTCAGGAGAGCTTCTGACAGTTTTGCTTCAACATACGATGATAAAAGGTAGATTGAATGTTTGAGTTTCGCGAGTTGTTCGATCTGTGGGGGAATGTCCTCGTTGATATCGACTGGATTGATTTTTGGTTTTACCAAAGATTTGTAGATACCAACAGGGAAACTTTTAGAGATGAGTTCAACTTTCTCTTTTAGAAATTGAACAGCTTTTTCATTGGTGTATTTGTAGAACTGCTCGTCACCTTCTGTAATACAATCACTAATCAACACCAAGGCCTTGTTCAGAAGATTCTCTGGGAGTTCATTTACTAGTGGAATATCTTCTTGGATCAAATCTATGAGATCTTCTTTCGTCTGATATCTGCTCATTCCTTCAGGGAATTTGTTTTCAAAGAAGCTCAGTAGGACATAGACAAAGTTGAACTTCTTTGACACGAAGATCTCATCATGCTCTAAGATGACACCACGTTCAGGATCTTTCTGGTTCTCAAGAATTATTGACCTAACACTTTTATTATCTTTCTTTGTAGTTGCACGCATTGCATTCTTGGAATCATGTGGATTGTCACCATTGTAGACTTCAGTTTCATAGAGTTCATCATTTGCAAGAACAAAAGTTTGTAGCTCTGAGGTTCTGGGATTTGCAAACTTAAGGAATTTCACAGTTTCTACAGAGGAGGGTAAGAATACCAACTTGGAATCTTTGAAGCTCATCTGTTGAATTGCAGTACGATTTGATAAAGAAGGCTTTGAAGTTCCTTTACGCGTCTCAAAACTCATCGCGTATATTACATAACATCTATTACGGAGATTATGTAACATGCCATCTGTGTTTTTTTTTTTTTTTTGCCATTCTGTACCCTAAATTCTGGCATATATTGTTTGTTTGAAACTTTTCACTACCTTTCTTGTGATGGGTGTTCATCAACTCTGGAAGGTCCTTGATGGAACACAGCGTGCTGTTCGTCTGGAGTCTCTTTCACGGAAGAAAATGGCAGTAGATGCCTCAATCTGGATCTATCAGTTCCTTAAAGCTGTGAGAGACAAATCAGGGTCTCGCCTTGGTAGGTCCCATATCGTTGGGTTCTTCCGTCGTGTGTGCAAGTTGCTCTTCTTTGGAATACAGCCAGTATTTGTGTTTGATGGGGGTGCCCCTTTGTTGAAAAGGGAAACGGTGAGGAGAAGAAAAGAGAGGAGATTGGGAAAGCGAGAAGGCGCTGAGAATACTGCCAGACGATTGTTGGCTTTACAATTACAGAGGAAGCAGCAAGCGGTGGACGAGAGCTTCAAGAAGACAAATGATAATGGAGAGGAAGAAGAGGAGCTGCATTATCTTGAAGATTTTGATAAGACCGCGGAACAGCTAGAGGAGGAGAAACGCAACAATTTCAGATCCACCGATGAGTACCATCTCCCCCAGATTGAGGGGTTCAAGCATAGCAAGAATGATACGAGAATTATTGGAGAAGAGGACAAAGATGAGCTTGCCCGAATTGCACAACAGGTTGACGAGTTGGATGGTATTGACCTTAATACTGTTGATCCTGGGTCTACTGAATTTAGCGCATTGCCCCTATCCACTCAGTACATGGTATTGTCACAATTAAGACTTCGGTCAAGATTGAGAATGGGGTATTCGAAAGAACAATTGGAGAGTATCTTTCCTGACTCCAGAGATTTTTCCAAGTTTCAGATCCAGATGGTTCAGAAGAGAAACTATTTCACCCAAAGATTGATGAATATTAGTGGGATGGATACTTCGTCCAAGACAGAAGAGGAGCGCATGGATAACATTAGGCGTATTGCTGGTGAGCGTGGTAAGACATACAGAATTCAGAAGAATGAAGGCGGGTGGAGTCTTTCTCTGAATGATGAAGGTGAGAGCGCTGAAAGAGCTATTGATTTGGAGAAGGAGAAGAAGGAGAAGAAACCCTTTGAAGATGAAGACAGTGAAGATGAAGGTATTGAATGGGAGGAGGTGCCACTTGAACCTGTCAAGACCAAGGTGAACTACTCCATTAGTGCATTGCCTTTGCCCCCTGCTGCCCACGTCTTGGGTGAAGATAGCGTAGCATCTACAGTGAAGTCGTTCTCGTTTAGTCCTGCAAAGAGTAAGGCAAAGAAGGCGATTGAAGATGATGAAGTTGAAGATGATGAGAATGAGGCTTTGAGGCAGATCGAGGAGATTGAGCTGATAGAGGCTATTCAGAAATCTAAAGCTGAATTACGGAAGCAACAGGAGCTGGAGCAGAAAATGATTCAGGAATCTATTGAACAAAGTAATAAAAAAGTTGTTACATATGAGGATCAAGCACAAGAGCCAGAGTTTGACTTCGATCATGACGATCCATTTGGTTTGCAAGACAATTCATCTCAACCAAGTTATGTGATACCACCTGAACAGCCTGCACCAAGCACAGCTGCCTCTCCCAAGCTCCAGAACATGAAGTTGAGATCGGAAATGGATCATCTCCTGAATCTCAATTCGTCCATCTTGTCTAAGAAACCTCAAATACAACAGCCATCAACACCGGCAATAACACCGTCAATGCCAGAAGAATCAGAGAAGAGAGAACAGCCAAGTTGGTTCAGTGGCAATGTTGATGATGCGTACAGCAGGAAAGGTACTACTGTTTCTCATGAAAGCAGAGAAGCTAAGAATAAAGTGGATGAGTTTGTGCCCTTTTATGAAGTGAGAGAGATGGCTGAAGCAGCTCGTCAGCGCGAACAACAGGATATTCACAATGATGAGGATGATGTCGTTGAGGTGGAGCCACATGAAGCTCTAGGAGTTGCTGCTCCTAATGATGAGCAGCAGCTGATATCTGATGAAAAAGATGATCAGCAACCGGTATCTGATAAAGATGAGCAGCAACTGGTATCTGATGGTAAAGATGAGCAAGAAGAGCAAGCGGGTGTCGAAAAGGATATTACGGCAGCACCTCCAATTGATTATGAATTCTATGAGAGTGATGAAGAGAGACTCCAGGATCAACTTGACAAAGAGGAGCAAGAACACGAGCAATTCCAAAAAGATCTGAATCCACACGTTATAAATACTCTTTCAATAGATGATTTGGATGAAACGAGATTGAGAGATCAGCGGAAGAAGGAACTGAGAGATTCCGATGAAGTTACACAAGATATGGTTAAGGATGTTCAAGAACTTCTCGCATGCTTTGGTATACCTTACATAACTGCACCAATGGAAGCTGAAGCACAGTGCGCTGAGTTGCTGAGATTAGGACTTGTGGATGGGATAATCACTGATGATAGTGATGTGTTCCTGTTTGGAGGAGACAGGGTATATAAGAACATGTTCCATGAGAAGGGCTATGTTGAATTCTATAATGGGAATGACATTGAGAAGAACCTGGGACTGGATAGGGCCAAGTTGATTGCGCTGGCGCATCTTCTTGGGAGTGATTACACAGAAGGGCTCAAAGGTATTGGTCCTGTTAACGCTGTTGAGATCTTGGCACACTTTGGTGGATTGAAGGAGTTTAAGAATTGGTTGGATGAAGGACAATTTGATGTCTCAAAGCAGGAAAAAGAAGGTTCGTTTGAGAAGGGATTGAGAAGGAAGCTTGTGAAGAATGAGGTATTATTGGATAAGGGATTTCCTGATTCAAGAGTGAGCCAGGCGTATTTGCAACCAGAGGTGGATCATGACAAGACTCCATTTGTATGGGGCAGCCCTGACCTGGACAGGTTGAGAACTTATCTCATGTCAACTGTCGGATGGGGCCAGGATAGAGTTGATCAGGTTCTTGTCCCCTTGATCCAGGATCTCAACAGGAAAAAGCGTTCCGGAGTGCAGAGCACGTTGGGGGAGTTTTACTCAATTGAAGATTTGAACTATTACAACGAAAAGAGTGGCGGTGCCAAGAAGACAGTCAACAAGCGTATGGCAAATGCGCGCAACAAAATGACGAAGAGACAAAGACGCACGTAATTAGAACATAAACTATGCACAGAAGCTTCTTCCATCCATTGCGTCATTAACGATGAGTCAGAGAAATATTGTGGGTGTATGAGTCAATTTCGCGAAGAATGTGTCATTCCTCGGGAAGTTAGTACCAGTATAAAAAGTGGCGAGAGAATCTTCCGAAAGTTCCTTATCTTCACTGAACGAACAAGAACTCAGGGTTTCAGCCATCCTTGTGACAGTTCTTTCGGCTGACCAGCACACACTCAGAACAAGACTTCAGAACACCGCTTATCCACAAACCGACAACTTCGTCATCACATTATTATCATTTTTGCACACTTTTACACTTCTAGATTATTAAACTTATTATATTGTCATATCCAACTGTTTGATGTCCGCCTGAACGATCCTTCCTTGCATTAGTCTTTTTATATATCCGTTTGTTTCTCCACTCTTTGTTTGATTTTCTGAGGCGAGCTGCCTCTTCCCGTTTCACTTCATCATGAATCACCAACTCATCACTCCACCAGCATCAGCTGAACTGCACAGCGACAATCAACAACATCAACATCCTCATAATGAAAAAAGAGATCTGGCTGTATTTGTCAAGAACGCATCTTTATTGATCTTGTCACTTTGGCCAAACTCACACCCATTGAAAGCTGAGCAGTTTGAAGTGTTTTTGAAGGAGATTCTAACCAGATCCAGATGTCCATTAAATGTGCTCCAGGTCGCTATGTTTTACCTTTTCAAGCTCAAGAAGAAGATTAACTTGAGCAATCATGACAACAACCATCAGCATTTGCAGTCTCCTAAGAAGGTATTTTTGACCTGTTTGATTCTGGCATTCAAGTACACATTGGACTCAAATTACAAGTTCGCCACATGGTCTAAGATGTCCGGATTATCTATCTCTGAACTACAAGTTCTTGAACGTGATATTTTGCTCGATCTAAATTATCAGTTGAATGACGTTAATAGGCCTGGGATTTTTAATGCTTGGGTGCTTTACTTGGGCCATTTGGCTACTGGTGCAACTACTGAAACAGCAATTGGTTGTAAGCGAGTTGCTGTAGCTATTGATGAGGTATCTATCAGTAGTAAACGCGTCCGTGTTGTTTAGAAAAATGGAATAATTTTGAATCTGGAGTATTTGTATTTTTTTTTTCTTTTTTTTTTTACTTTCTTTTTGACTTTGACAGGGAAATCAAGCCGTTGATCTTTCGGTACAAAGCTGCTTGCATTAATCCAGGCATCTAGGCTAACAATGTCGGCGATGCAGAACACCTACAGCGGTAATGGAACTACTCCACCGCCACAGACCAAGCAGACGCGGCTGCGAAACGGCTGCCAACAGTGCAAGGAGCATCGTGTCAAGTGTGATAAGACAAAGCCCGCCTGCCGCAAGTGTGTCCGCAAGGGCCTTGAATGTGACTACGCGAGGAAGCTGATGTGGATCACACTGGATAACTGTGATTCTCGCCATCCGTCCTACAAGAGACGGGGTACTGGGGCTGCTAAACTGCAGAAGGAATCCATAGGAAAGGAGAGTGCAAATGACATGCTCAATGTTGACAGTGATTACAAAGCGCTACACTCCAGCTACAACAACAGCAAGAATGATCAACTGAGCATATCTGTACCCACACAGAATTCTGACCAGAAGGAGGAGCAGAAACAACTCCTTCTTGCCCATGATAGCCGGTTCTCCTCGTTCTTCCGATCACTCCCACAGGGGTCGTTCAACGTCTTCAAGAGCAGTGCCACAGAGTCTCTATTTGCCCATTATCTGCTTGTTACTTGTGCAGCATTGGATCCACTTAATGGAATTGGACCCAACAACATCTCCGAGAAGTTTTTTGTGCCGTTTGCTGTTTCCAGCCCTGCCTCTCTTCACGGGATCCTGTCGTTGTCCTCTGCCCAACTAGCCATCACAAACCCATCAGACTACTCTGAGTTGACAATCAGGCACAAGTCTTTATCTTACAAGCATTTATACGCACTTCTGGCTGACCCACAAAGCGCCACTGGGATCACTGTCATGTCCACCATCCTTGCTTTGCTTTCCCTTGAGGTGATTGAGTCTAAGTCTACTGCATGGCTGTTTCACATTCATGCTCTGCGCAGCATTGTCCAAGAACGTGCGAGGAGGATGCAGGAACCTATCGACGATGAGCTAACCCAACTCATATACTTGCGAGTGGCACGTTACGATTGCTTTGCATCACTGATTACTGGCGAAGAGCCTTTGTTTGAAGAGCTGAGAGTGGAGAGTGAGATACGGCATCCATCAATCCGCAACATCGATGGTGTGTTTGGGTGCCCAGCCAATATCCTGCTGTTTTGTGCACAGTTAACATCATTGAGCAGGAGACGCTGGGAGCTTGTTCAAGGACTTATGGATTACGATGTCGAGAAAGCGAATCGTGCGTTAGGAGTTGATGAGAAGCAGTTACAAAATAGACTTGCCTCTTTATTAGAATCAACTAGTGATACCATCCAAAGCAGAGAGTGGATATTGTGTGAAGATCTGTGGAAGTGTGCACTGGATGTGCGCTTTTGGACTTCTGTCAAAGATAGATTTGAATTTGACTGCATAGAGAGAAGAAATACTTGTGTTCAAAAATTCATGCAATCTCTACATGAATTAATCGAAAACCATGAAGGTGGGTACTATTGTACAAATCTTCTCTTTCCTATTTTCCAGGTTATGCTCATCACTGACGAACAACAAGGCTTTCGAGATGAGTTGATGACTGCCCTCGACACTTTTTACGTTCGCACCAGCATTGGATCTTTTCAACAGGCCAAAAGTGTGATCTCAGACTTTTGGAAGATGCGTTCCAGGGATGAGCTCTTAAGACCTTCCAGCTGGTGGACTTTGTCGCCATCTAGAAGCCACTGGAAAGTCTTCATGGCATAAATTCTTGAACAAAGAAAAAGAAAAATAAGCATTGTGCCATGTTGCGCAAATCAATTTGATCTGTCATAGCAAGCAAAACATATTTGTTCTTGAGAAAAAGATATAAAGGAGCCTTGATACCCGTTAAAGATTCCTGCATTATCATCATCATTATTATTATTATCATTATCAATTGCACCATTACAACGACAGCATGGCTCCAAAGAAAGTCGTGATTGCTGTGACATCATCCAACGAAGCGTTCTACCCAGATGGCAAGAAAACTGGTCTTTACTGGTCTGAGGCGTCCCATCCTTACCATGCCTTCAAAAAGGCTGGTTTTGAGATTGATTTTTCCTCTGAATCTGGTTCATATGGAATTGACGAACACTCCATCTCTGGCCCTCCATTCGTCTCCGAAGCGGACTTGGCTGAGTACAAGGACGAGAATAATGAAGTAAAGAAAGCCCTTGCCAATATCAAGAAGACCTCGGACATTAATGCTAAGGAGTATGGTATCTTTTTCGCTGCTGGTGGCCACGGTTGTTTATATGACTTCCCAACTGCTAGACAGTTGCAGACAGTTGCTGAAGAGATTTACCAGAATGGTGGTATTGTTTCAGCTGTCTGTCACGGACCATCAATCTTGGAGGGTATCTACGACCGTAATACTGGAGAATTGTTGGTTAAAGGGAAGAGCGTGACTGGGTTTACTGATCGCGGTGAGACTGCTCTAGACCTAGACGAGTCACTTACGAAGAACAATTTGAGAACCTTGGAGCCATTTTACAAGGAGGCCGGTGCTAAATATACTCCTCCAGCCGAGCCATTTGAATCAATTGCTATTACTGACGGTAGATTGGTTACTGGTGCTAACCCAGCTTCTGCTCTGGCTACAGCAGAGCAGGCCATTTCCCTCTTCAAAAAGTTGTGAACAGCAGTTGCAAAATTTATAATTTTAACGAAATTTGAATGAAGTAAAATATTTTCCATAACCACAAAGGAAGGTCTCTCTTCTTGTATGATATAATGGTGTCACTCACACCAGGAGGAGGTGGTTCATTTAGTAAGTAACTGTAGTTCTGGAATCAGTGGACTTAAGCAGTTAAGATTTTTAACCATTGCTCATGCTTACTAAGAACTGAATCATCCATGATCCATCATCCCATTGATTTTTCGTTCTTGATCGAGTCATCTACCTCATCAACAAACAATCATAGTGTCAACTACACACAGCAGATGTCCCTCGTTACACCCACAACAGTCAAGAGAGCACTATTTCAGCAATTGCGAGTAAATTCCCTGAAGGGATCATTTCGTCACTCCTCTAGTCAGTACCCTGATCTTCAAGCGCAAGACCTGTTGCCAAACGGAAGACCAGACTATGTGAGACTCATCCTTACCTCGAGAGTGTACGATGTCATTGATGAATCACCGCTTACAAACGCTGTATCATTGTCCAGTAAGACTGGTGCCTCAGTCCAGCTCAAACGTGAGGATCTGCTACCCGTTTTTAGTTTCAAGTTGCGTGGTGCCTACAACATGATTGCCAAACTGGATCCTGCTTCTCGAAACAAGGGTGTCATTGCATGCTCCGCCGGTAATCACGCCCAAGGTGTTGCGTTCTCTGCAAAACATATGGGTATTCCTGCCACTATTGTTATGCCTGTTGCCACCCCATCAATTAAGTACCAGAATGTCTCACGTTTGGGATCACAGGTTGTTCTATACGGCGAGGACTTTGACTCAGCCAAGGCGGAGTGCACCCGTCTATCTGAAGCAAATGGGCTTACAAATATCCCGCCATTTGATCACCCATATGTGATTGCCGGACAAGGAACCATCGCAATGGAATTGTTGAGACAGACAAACGGTGAGAAGGTATCTGCCGTGTTTTGTGCTGTAGGTGGTGGTGGTTTGATATCTGGTATTGGATCGTACTTGAAGAGAATTGCACCTCATATCAAGATTATTGGTGTTGAAACTTTTGATGCTGATGCGTTGTATCAGTCTTTGGAGCAGAAGAAGAAGGTGACGCTGAAGACTGTCGGCGCATTCGCGGATGGTACTGCTGTTAAGGTTCTTGGTGATGAAACTTATAGAGTTGCCTCTGAAGTGGTGGATGAAGTGGTCAGAGTGGACACTGATGAAATTTGTGCTGCCATCAAGGATGTCTTTGAGGACACAAGATCGATTGTTGAGCCTTCCGGTGCAATGACTGTTGCCGGTATGAAGCGCTACATTGAGAATCATCCAGAGCTTGACCATAGTAAGGCATCATATATCCCTGTTCTTTCAGGAGCTAACATAAATTTTGATAGATTGAGATTTGTGTCCGAAAGAGCTGTCCTGGGTGAAGGTAAGGAAGTGTTCATGTTGATTTCTATTCCAGACACACCAGGTTCCTTCCAACAATTACAAAGCGTCATTCACCCAAGAACTGTAACTGAGTTCTCGTACAGATTCAACGAAGAGCAAAAGGATGCATTCATTTACACTTCCTTCTCTGTTGTGGATAGAAAGAAGGAGATTTCACAAGTGTTGAAAGAGTTGAACCAGTTAAAATTTGAGGCTATTGATATCTCCACCAATGAGATGGCTAAATCCCATGGCCGTTACCTGGTTGGCGGTCAAGCCAACTTACCAAATGAGAGACTGTACACTTTTGAGTTCCCAGAAAAACCTGCGGCACTGACAAACTTCTTGGAATGTTTGAAGGGAAGTTGGAACTTGACCTTGTTCCATTATAGAAATCATGGCTCTGATATTGGTAAAGTGTTGGCCGGTTTCGATGTCCCTGAAACCGACCTGCCAAAATTTCAGCAGTTCTTGGATGACACAGGGTATCTGTATCAGGATGAGTCTGATAACTTAGTTTACAGAAAGCTGTTGAACAGTGCAAGATAGGAGCACAGGCTACAAGTTTATACATACATATTCAAGAAAAAAACACGCAAACATTGTAACATAAAAGTACATATTGCTCTAGATATCAATCAAACTCTGCTCACCACGGGAATTTCCTTGTTGCTGTTGTTGTTGCTGCTGTTGATTTTGATTGCCAAACCCATAGCCGGTATAGGATGGTACAATACCTGTGCTAGCGACACCAGTATATTGTGCATTTAGGAATGGGTTGCCCGGAGGGGCTTGGCCATTATTATCACGGAATCCAGTACCAGAGGAATTGATAAAAGTTCCGGTTTTGGTAAACTGGGCCGGAATACGCAAGTTACCCTCGTTACCAAAGGTGTCAATGCCAGTACCCTGGGCCAAGAGCTGATTGAGCTCAGTGTACTGCTGATTCTTGAGCTGAGAGCCGGTTGGTACCTTCGTGAGTTTTGGAGCAGCTGCTTGCTGCACTGGAATAGCTTCAGGCTGTGGTTCAGGCTGTGGCTGATAATTGCCATTAGAGGATTGGGCACTCATGGCAAATGGATTATTAGACCCTGTCATTAGAGGGGCCTGTTGTTGTTCAAGTTGCTGTTGGGCAAGTTGTTGTTGTTGTTGTTGTTGTTGGGCGAGAAGCTGTTGCTGTTGCAGGTACTGCTGCTGTGCAGCTGCGGTTTGTTGTTGTTGGAGGTATTGTTGTTGGAGATACTGTTGCTGCAACCATTCTTGTTCCTGCTGCTGCTGTTGTTGTTGAGCCAATTGTTGCTGTTGAAGGAGGTAAGCCTGCTGTTGCTGTTGCTGGGCAAGATAGTTGGCGTCGATTGGGTTGCCCCACACATCATACTGCACACCATATTGTGGTTGGTTGTCGGTAAGATCTAACAGATTTTGTGACTGAGCTTCTCTCTGTCTTCTAGCATCCTCCTCTTCCTTACTGAGTCTTAGTGCAGCGGCAAGAGATTCATCTTCATCATTGGATGCTAATCTTCTCCGTTCATCTTCTTCAGCGGTTCTTTTACTCTCTCTCAGAGCCTTGGCCAACTCATCCTCATCCTCATCTTCATCATCCTCAAGACGATTTTGCGAGCGACGGTTCCCTTTTCTTCTATTGGCACGTAGCTCACGTTCCTGCTGTAGCCTCTCGTCGTCTCTCAAGAGAGAAGTGAGTTCCTTGGCCTTGACACGCACAATAGAACCCTGGTCGTGACCATTGTCATCAATGTATTGGAACTCCCTCAACGTCTTGATAATGTACAGATTGTCCCGAGACCAACGCACTGTGTTTTCCGAACCAGAGCGTACTAAAAAGTCGAGAACTGTCAGGGCTTTGGCCACATGACGCCAGTACTTACCCTTATCATTGAGACGCTTGTCCAACATGTCCATAATCTCAAGAAACTCAACACTAAAGAAAGTTAGTACAGTATCAACAAGACATATAAGGATATTCGATGCAACTCACTGTTCATATGTCAGTTCGGCAAGTTCTTCCATGTCGCTGGTGGATGGCCCGTTCGGTTCATTGGAGGTAGCTGTCAATGTTAGTATGCTGAGATAAGCTGTGAAACAGTGTTGCTGAACCAACTTACCATTTCTCACCTTGATCTGGGCACTAGTATACCCGTTAACAACATTTTTGATAGATCTAAGTGCGGCTTTAGACATAGTGCTGCTGTTTTGTTGTTATTGTTGTTGTGGGCTTGGGGTTCAGGGAAGTGATTGTTAAATTCGAGAAGTCCGTTGTTTATGTGGTGCATGGGTGTTATCGAGATCACTACAAGATAGAGAAGAGTTGGACACTGTAAAAATTCACTGACATCCTGGGCAGTTATGGAGTGTCTCGTGCACAAAGATATCGCAATCCAGACAGAATTGGTGCCGGCAGGTTGGGCAGGCATAACGGTGGCTGCTCTTTTTAGTATCATGGGGAAATTCGGTGAGACAACTGTAACAATGATTTGGTCCCACAACTCCAAGCGGAACCTCCTCGTAGTTTCTTAAAGGGAGAAGGTGATGATAAGATCTCGCAAGATGTGTAGATAGAATCAACATCATATTGCAGCCAGGGCAAATGGTGGGCAATGAACAGACCTTGGCCTGACAAGTGGGGCACATATAACCACCATAAGTCAGCTTTGAATGACAGGAACAGAAAGAGGGAGATTCCTCTGATATTCTTGAAGGGAACCCCATCTTAACTAATGTAAAACTTTTGTTGATTTTGTTCACTGGAAGTGGCACGACTGACTCCATGATCAAATCTTTATAGTGGTGCTCATTTAATATCACTTTGTAGCTGGACGCATCACCAAAGTTTGTCTTCTGGCAGATTTCTTTGCATATAGAAACCTGTGCTGAGAGACCAATGATATTGACTCTAATCTTCTCTTCCACAAGGGAGTTCACTGTCTTGTGTATATTACCTGGATCAACAGAGAACAGAGAACCAAATAGTATGAGTACCTCTCTAGTGCAGTGTGATGGGACATGAAGCAGCAAACCACGCGCCATTTCAAGCGCATTCTGTAATGAGGGATCCCCCTTGGGTTCTTGCTTCTTGATGGATTTTAGAACATCAATATGTTCCTGGGGGTTCCCACTGACCTGGCTGACTAGCTTGGCAATTCCGTTCTGCATTGTGACGATTCCAAGCTGAGAGATAGGGTTCTGGTCGAAGAATTCAGTCACAAATTTGATGGAGTTTGATATCGTCATGTCATGTCTGTTGGGGCGCATGTCTTTCTCCAACATGGACGCACTCTGGTCAATTACAAGGATCAGGTTTCGGATTATACCTCGCTGAAATGGAGTCACATTCTTAAGAACTCTTCTCTTTTTAGATTCGATTACTCGCGCCGCAATTCCAGCGAGTGATCCACCTTCATCCTCTTCAAGAATGTCCCAACTGCGCTGGTAGGTGTCTTCCCATGCATATCCACCTTCCTTACCCTGCAACTCACCCTTGGAGGGGCCCTTGCGTCGCGTCCTTCCTGCTACTCCATTGGGACGATTTTCATCTCCAGAGTGTTGGGAAGCATAGTCATCGTCTGAATCCATAATGAGCGGTTTGCTTGCTTGTTGTTTTTATTTTCCATTTTTTTTTTCTGATCTTTTAGTTTGGTGATCCATCCTCAAAACCACTAGATGCTTAGTTGCCACCAGGTACGATCTGCCCATTCTCAAGCAAAGTCACTTTCAGATGTTGCCAGTCTAGTGTTAGATAGGCTGCAGAAGTCCCCGTCCCAGACGTCTAACTGGCCTAAGAGAGTGCCACCGCAGTACAAGCCAAGAAGATCACATCGAAGCAGGGCCACTTCTTTTGGGAATAAGAGCAATGAGTACCTCTTCCATCGGAGCACGAGGCAACCTTTGCTGTTTAATTCGCAGCGATCAACCAACGAGTTCCTCTTGGATCCGACAGTCTCCTGCTACGAAAAGCTACAAAATACCGATGCCGTGCTACCCTCACTCAAGCACAGACTTTCAAGGGTGCTTTTCTCCCCAGGCATCCACTACCTACAAGATCCACGGTCACAGGTATTCAATTTTGATCCATATCTGTCTCGGATTATTCCAAATGACGAGTTCGATTTTGATTCTATCGCCCACTATGTGACATCATCAAAGGATGAGACTTTGAGATCTATGTCTCGGGACCATGGCGCTAGCTACTATGGGTCCACTTCCTCTATGACAGGAGTCCTCTCGCATATGCACTTTTTATTTTCAAACTTTAGGCCCCAGAGCCTTTTAGAGTTCACCAAACATATACGATTGGAATATGGTACATTCACAAAAGGTGCAAAACTTCCTGCTTCAGTTATAGTAAAGAAATGCGGAGACATCTACTCCATTGACTCTGAGAAATCCACAGATAGAGAGATGATCCTTTCTCTTATGGGTAGTTCGTTAGAGAGAATGTTAACACAAACCCCTGAACAATTTGAGAAATATAGGATTAATGCAGAGACAGGTCGTTCTAAAATTGTTTCCGAGAGGGAGGCTAACGTTTACCATTATGCCAAGCTGGAGAATTTTTTAATGAGGTCACAGTTGGATTGTATAGATGAGAGGTTACCTGGTACAGGTACATTTGACTTGAAGACCAGAGCTGTGAGTGCAGTTAGATTTGATGTCTCTAAGGTGGAGAGGGACTCTACAGGATACCAGATCTTGAAAACACATGGAAAGTACGAGTCTTTTGAAAGAGAACAACTTGAGTTGGTAAAGTCAGCAATGTTGAAGTATGGCTTACAAGCCAGAATTGGTGATATGGATGGAATCTTCATGGCCTATCATAATACTGTACGGATGTTTGGATTTGAATACCTACCGCTATCGAAAATTGATGAAATTATGCATTCATTTGGTCTTCCTGATTCTCATGATTACAATATGTTAAGCTTTGAGGGCGATACAGAAGGTGAATTTGAGATACCTGATCTAAGAAGCGCAATTACTTCCAAGATGGCCGATGATGAGTTCAAATTGTCAATGAATTTGTGGAATAAAATACTGAAGGAGGTCATAAACGAGCTACCTGAAACATCATTTAGGTTCATCGTAAAGGCCATGAAGGTCTCAGATTTTGAGACAAAATTGAGAGTCATTGCAACACCAATCACCGATAAGCACATCAATGAACTTCAGAATATCGGTAGAGACCTTACAGCCAGAATTGTTGAAGTCCAAAAGAACGGAGAGTCAGTAAGTCAGATTGTAGAGGATCATGCTGATTCAGTCGTTCAGTTGAATCAAAGAATAGGCGATGGCTCTATTGGGTATGATGTTTATGGGAAGAGCTATATAGATGGAAGGGAATCTTTGGCTAGACACCCTATCTACAACAGACTAGATAGCGTTTGGAAAGTTAGATCCAGGGTTGTAAAACTGCCATCAAAAGAGGCTGAAACATCATATAATGAGTTTCTAGAGGAAAGATGCAACATGATGAGAATGAATAGTGGAGTCAAGGAAGATGACGAAGTTGATGAGTTTGTAAGGATCTTGAGAAAGTACAGTGATAGGGGAAGACGGCTACAAGGTGATCAAAATAGATCAGTGGTTTGGAATGATGAATGATAAATATCTAGATTGGAGGTTAAATATCATGCAAAATAAGGCTCTAAACTCTTACCTCTTGCAATTCTATTGGGCTTGTAACGTCAGTATGGTAGTACTTGAAGTAAACATACTGGAATGCAATTATGAGATCCAAACATGTTTGGAACAGGGCAAAGAAAAGAAACAAGATGCTAATGTTCTTTGCCCCAAAAACAAGGTAGCTGATTTTCAGGGTATCGCCGCATAGCCAACTGAGAAGTAGCAGCAGCTTGAACCCCTCAACAGACTTGAGCTGGTTCAGCAAGAGAATTTGGGGAAGAGGCAACAAAGATTCAACAAAGAGTCCCACAGTTCCTAGAAGCTCTCCAAATCGTGTATATTGTCTCAGAAGAAGTGTTAAAATAACAACAGCTAATGTGAACCGCATGAGGAAACGCCAAAAAGCCTTCTCCGATTCCCACTGCCAGAACTTGCCTATCCGCTTGTAGCTGGGGTCAAAAAATCTGATACAATGCTGGAAAAGTACCAACAGAGAGTCGCGCACAAAACATACCACATCAGTTGCAGAGGGAGATCCTTGTGTTGGGTGTAGGTACATATCGGAGATATATTTGAAGTCCTCAAGCAGTTTTGAGCTTTTTTCCATATAATGTGCACCGTGATCCTGTGGACGGTACTTGAGGGACACCTTTAACAGAATGGATTGTATAAGGATCATCACAACGCTCTGCCTGAGCAGAGCCAGTTCATAGGGAATGATGAAGTAGTAGGCGATTCTTAGGATACTGGCGATCATCATGGTAGCACATATGTCAATAGAGAAGCCCAGTGATGACTGTTTCTGGTGAATACTCCATACTGTTGTACCGTAGGAGAAGAGAGGCGTGAATGACATGAAGTAGCTGGTTATCAGTTCAACGGTCAGCCACTCGGGTACGTAGAACTGGTTGATGATCTGCTTGTGAAGCGATTCCATGTGGCCTACTCTCTCTGTTTCGTTTTGTTTTATTTCGTGTATTTTTTAGTTTCATTTCGCTTGTTTTCTACAATTTTTGATTTTGCTAAAGATAGATTAATCTGTTTTTGTTTATTTAGGCTGCCTCCTTCTTAGCCGGGTCAATGTCGTCTAGGGGTATTGGTTGGTAAGATTGTTGTGGTTTAGGCTTAGTGGACCCATAACTGTACAGGAAGGCACCGAAGAAGACCAAGAAGGCACCGAAAGAGCCAGTGACACTCAAACTGTTATTGAACAGAAACATGCTCAGCAATAGACTGGTGAATTTACGGAGAAGCAGCACCACTGAGACAGTCAGCGCAGTGGTGTTACCTGCCAGCATATTGGCACCTCTCACGCAGAAGAACTGTGTTAGAACATTGAGCACCAGATAACAGATTTGCTTTGGGGCCTGGAAGCCAAAGATATTGAAGTACTCCGGGTAGTTCCATAGAGCCTTGAATTCAGAGTAAATGTTTTTCGAAATGAAGATGAATATTGGCAAGCCAAACAAATGTGAGTAGAACACATTCTCTTGCCAGTGTTTGCCGTACTTTCTATATGTTTCCTCATTGTACAAACCCAACAATGCCATGAGGATAGCAGCAAAGAGCAAGACTCCAATCCCAATCAAAAAGAGAATTTCATCAGAAATTGACGCCATACCAGTGGCAGCAATATCCTCGACTTCTTCCCTTTTCGAAAATATTTCCGTATCCTTGTACATAGTGGTAATAATAGCACCGATAGTCAGCAGTAGAGCGCTAAGCACCTGCAATCTGTTATAAGTCTTTTTCGCTAAAAGGTACCCAATAACCATAACAACTGCGGTACCTGAACTTCTGAAAATAATATGGATTGGAATAGAAATCTTGAAGATGAAGACCGAGTTGTTCAGAACTGAAACCAAGAAGAACATGATGATTGTCCAGGACCATCTTTTCAGAGGAACTTGATTCTTCTTAATGAAAAATGGAGGTCTTGAGCGATCAAAAAAGTTGATATAACCTTCCACCGCGATGAAAAGGAACTGGAAGAAAGTCACAACGTTACCACTCTCGGGATTGTTGGTTACAATCTTCTCCAGTGTGAACACATTCGAGCAGCAGCCTCCGAAAATTAGGCCAATGATCATTGCCCATTCACGCATAGCAATTTGCCCTACCGCAGCAACTGAACTCATATTAACTCGGTGCTTTGTTGGTATGTTTACTGTTCGTTGGTGTTTGTTTTGTTATACAATTTTTGGGACGTAATACGCGTGCAAGTTCGCTACAAAAATAGAAAAGGTTACCCGACCTAAAATTAAATCAATCAAATTTGGAGGGATCATCAAGAATCCCACGGCCTCTTGTATCTCCTCTGTGAGGACTCAAATTTCTCCTTAAGAGCCTCGAAAGTATTCTCAGTAAGCTTACACTCGACATTAACGCCAAAACATAGCCAATCAACCCATATTCGTGAATATTGTCCAGCCATGACAGACCAGGTCCAAATGGGGAGTTACGTAGTCTTCTTTTCAAAGACCCCCCATGCAATTTAGTGAAAACGGATAGCGCCTCACGAACAAAGTAGGGCGACTCCCTCGTAGAAAGGTTTTCTCCAAAAGTGTCTGTTTCAAAGTAGTGAGACCCACTGATCACAATCACATCGCCGTTTCGGTATCCTTCTCTATCAGATCTAACTCCAAGATCGCCTAATATATCCAGATTGGCCGCGATATCAAGATACACGGATGTGAAGTGTTCCTTTTCATCGTACAAGATTTCCTGTGAGAGTGCATCTATAATAGCTTTTGATTTGACATTTCTCTGGCTCTTCAACTTTTCGATGGCATTGTTTTTCAAACTTCTGGCCTGCACAATTTTTTCGTAGATATTCTGTGAATCAAGATCAGAGTAATCTGCGAGTGCTAAATTGAGGTTGTTAATATGCTTCAGTGAGTCATATTCATCTGTACTATTTAGCAATTGAATTATCAGCAGTCTATTATTGGCGATCTCTTTCAGTATCAAGGGCAGAGATTGCTGGTTTAGTTCCCCAATATGTTGTTGCGAATTTAATTTAATCCAGTCGATAACACGAAACTGATCTCTGATGTAGTTTGGAGCCAGACTGTGAAAAACTTCTGAGTTAATACTGTTCTGCTTGAAACAAACCAGGGCAGGAAGACTGGTGGAGTACTCTATCATTGCTCTTTGTTCGCTAAATTCTCTTACCGGCTCGGATTCATTATAATTAATTGCTTTGTAAATGTTCTTTTTTTGCAATTCAATTAGGTCCAAAATTTGTGGGTCCTTGGATTTTAACAAATGAGTATGAGGAAGCGACGCAAGTGGATCAATCAGATATGGCAAAAGTTCAAAGTCTTCGCTAGAAACAGTCTCCTCATCAAAGAGGTAGACAAAGAAGGTCTCAGAAGCTTGTGTCAAAGAATTTATACTTGGAAGCGTTGGCTGGATGAATCTAGATTCTATCAAACCTTTAGTATCTACCAATGGGACTTGGGAGATCTCAAGAACTCTTTCTGCGAAACCGAAAATTGACTTTGCATCCAGGCCATGAACGGACTGGTCATAGATAACAAACTTTGCAGAAGATAGGCCTGGAAGAACAAGGCCAATCTGTGGTCCAGTTGATGTGATCACTCCTAATGACTGGCATATCTTGGAATTCGCAAGGCAATTAAAATGTCCCACTTCAAAATGGGAAGGGAATTGATTGGACACAATCTTCCATATTCGTAGTGCTTCAACAATTTCCTCTTGGTAAGGGGTTTGCAAAAAAGTGTCACCAATGGCATTCAAATCCTGAAGATCTGAGGTGGGCCAGAATGATATAATATAGGGTTTATCAATGGGACCCGCAAGAAGTTCGAGCATAGCATTTGTTGACACAAGATGGGACTGAAAAGTATTCAAAGATTCATCCGATAAATGTTCTTTCGCCTGCTCTTTACAAAACTTTATGATGTTTTCCTCAGTTCTTCGATATGATTTAGGGAAGTTCCTGATGAAACCTTGGGGTCCATAGAGCTTCAAAGAAGGGTACACAGCGATCTTTTCCTCATTACAAAGGTCACCACTTTCAACACAGTCCACTTGAGCCATTTTAATGCCAAGTGTCGCACCCTCGGAGCTGAAATCTTCCCAGGTTTTTTGCCAAACAGGAGCAAAGCTCTTACAATGAGAACAGTAAGGACTGAAAAACTCCACAAGATGAAGACCTGACGCCGTCACAGCCTTAAAGTTTTCTTTCCTTAATGGTGCGGGGAACTCATTCTGTGAGTATCCAAGACTCACAAAAGGAGAAACACACAACAGATAAAAGAATAGGTGCATCGCCGTAGATGAACCTCCGCATAGCTCGCTAGCGACCTTTGTTGTTTTTTCATGTATATTGATATTTTGTATGTCTGGGTGTTGAAAATAACACGCGTCGCAAACTTTTGATCATGAAACAATGGGCTGAGCATTAGCTGCGGTGTGCTGTATACTGCTTGTTGATACGGTTGTTGGATAGCCCA